>SJYX01012032.1:0-20271 GCA_006410675.1 Oreotragus oreotragus | reverse complement strand
GTTTTGGTATCAGAGTGTTGCTGGCTTCATAGAATGAAATAAAAGATGTTCTTTCCTCTGCAATGTTTTGAAATAGTTTGAAAAAAACAGTTAACTCTTCTCTAAATTATTGGAAGAATTCCTTTGTAAAGTTGTATTGTCCTAAAACTTTGTTTGTTTGGACTTTTTTTTTTTTTTTTTTAATTCACTGGTATTCTTTAGTGACACTTTGCTGCTGCTGCTAAGTTGCTTCAGTCATGTCCGACTCTGTGCGACCCCATAGACGGCAGCCCACCAGGCTTCCCCATCCCTGGGATTCTCCAGGCAAGAACACTGGAGTGGGTTGCCATTTCCTTCTCCAATGCAGGAAAGTGAAAAGAGAAGTCACTCAGTCGTGTCCGACTCTTAGCAATACCATCGACTGCGACCCACCAGGCTCCTCCATCCATGGAATTTTCCAGACAAGAGTGCTGGAGTGGGGTGCCATTGCCTTCTCCACATTTAGGGGTTAAGGCCCTACAAAAATTACTAGAAAGGTCCTTCAGAGGAACAGACCTCCAAGCAACTATAAGGCAAGTGGTCTGCTTCTGTTCCACTTGTCAAACAACCCCCAAGGTTCTCATAGATCTCAGTTGGCCCAGCCCATCCAATGGTATGGGATCTAACCAGGAGATGACTGACAGATGGACTTCACCCAGAACCAGTTTCTAAAGGGTATAAATACTAGTCATGATGGATACATTCACAGGATGGGTTGAAGGCATTTCTGCCAGGACTGAGAAGGCTGAGAAGGTGGTGAAATAAAAGTGCTTCATGAAATCATTCCCAGATTTGGTCTGTCCAGATCATTACAAGTGACAACGGGACATTATTTACTTCTAAGTTTACCCAAGAGGTCTCTAAAACATTGGGCATTATATATTATCTCCACTGTGCCTGGAGGTCTCAGTCTTCAGAAAAAGTAGAAAGAGCCAATTAATTCTTAAAATCAGCTATAAAAAAGATAATCTAGGAGACCTCCCTGGGAAAGAAGGGGGCTTTACTAATAGCTCTCCTCTGCACATGTATTTCCCCTAAGGAAAACGTTGTTCTTAGTCCTTATGAGATGTTATATGGGAGACCTTTTGTTTATGTCAATGACCTCTTCCTAAATCCAGAAGCTCAGACCCTCCAATTTATTCCATGGCCATTGGGCAATTCCAGAAAATTATGCACTTGTGTGGTGTCAACCAAGACCCAAAAGATTCTAAACAGCCACCACTATATTATCCAGGGACTCAAGTCCTAATTAAAATCTGGAAAGATGGGTCCCCAAAGACTCAACTCCAACCCACAAGGAAGGGTCTCTACCCTGTAATACTTTCTACCCCCACAGAAGCCAAGGTACCAGGACACAAGACCTGGATTCACTACTCACAGGTCAAGAGGTGGAAGAAAACAGAAGAGGACATTCCATCTACCTTGAGCCCCTGGGTGATCTCAGATACATATTCAGGACTACAAATAAATGCCATTCTAATGAACAGTCCCAAAATTAAGTTTCTGGGGATAAGTTTTCTCAGGATAGCTCTAAAAGTCAACACAGCTTGGCAGGAGTTGAACTCCAAAATAGACAGGAGCTAGATTTCCTGATCCCTGAACAAGGAGGGACTTGAGCCATCCTGAATGAGACATTGTGTCTGGGTAAATATCTCCAGCTAAGTTAAAGAAAGCCTCACAATTCTCAAGAAAAATATTCAGATCTTATGGGATCTCAAAGAATGAGCTGGAGAGTTATCAGGGTGGCTACAATCTCCCTTTGAGGGATCCTTCTGGAGAGAGAGGATTGGAGTTGGCTAATGACCCAACTAATCCCTGTTATCCCCATATGGATGCTGCGTATGATTACTCTGTGTATTATCAATTGTCTAACCCGTTTTGTCTCTTCCCAGGTCAATAAGCTACCACATGCAGTGCCAGTTCAACAAGGATATATAAAACTACATCCAACCACGGAAAATATCACTCACCCTTAGATGGACACAGTGTAAGGACTCTGAGGCTTTAGAATAGCAAGAGGGGGAGGCCTAATGCCCCTCTCCCTCCCAGTTCAGCAGGAAGTAGCCAGAGAGACTTTGATACCCCTATTCCCAAAGAACTGGGCCTCCCATCTCTTGAGGGGAAAATGTTAGGTAGTCAGAATTGGAAAAAAGAGTCTGAAATAGTGGTGGCTAAAAGACAAAGAAAAGAAAAAGCCCACGAAAATAGAACAAAGTTGCAAGAACCAGAATGAGACTCTCAGGAGAAACAAATAGCCTTCCTGGCTAACCCAGTTTACATAGGGCAGGCTCACGGGGAGGAAAAATAAACATAAAAAGAAGAGCCAAAATTGAGCCACATGCCTCTTTTGGGTAGGCCCACCCTCACGCCTCGGGGTTGTATTTTCTTTGTTTGCCAAATAAAGCTAAGCTGAAGCTTTAACACCGGTCCGCTGTTTCAAATTTTTGCTGCAAGACAGAACTGAGGTGATTACATACTTCCCCGACATATCGAATCTCACTTTGTAATTTCCCTATGTTCCCATTTCCTAGACTTGTGATCTTTATTTTTCTCCTTTCCTTCAAAGAGAATCTTTTTCATAAATTTTTGTTATGACTTACTTTCATCTCTTAAAAGCACCACATGTTAGTATCACTGAATAATAAACTGTTTATTCTTGCCAGTTTTCTTTATATAAAAGATGTCATAATATTGATATTATTTTGTGATTTTTATATTGACACATATTTTTAAGTTTTATTCTTATACATGTTACTGCCATATATTCATAAAAATGTATTTATATTTCCTACTATTGTTGAAATAATTTTTTCCAGAATTATATTGTCACAGACATTTTAACATGTGTCACCTGGTGAATATACTCAAGAGATTTACTAGGAATTGAGTTAGAAATTACACATTGATACTAAATAACAGAAAAATTGTTTTCAGAGTTAATTGCAAATGTATACTTCTACCAGGAGTGTGAGAATTTTCATTGCTATACATCCTTGACAGATATTGCAAGCATCTAAATTTTTGTGGGTGTGAAATATTATATTTTTCCGTGGTTCTCAGTCTTTTCAAATCTCTCATGACTTGATATAAGACCTAACAATGAATAAGCCTTGTTCATATTTCACATATATCAATATTTGGAAACCTCTTTAGTACGAGGAACTATATTTTTTGTTGTTGTTGAGACTACTGCTAACAAAACAAAACAAAAAGTACTTTTTAAAAAATTCCTTGCACAAATATACAAACATAGACTTAAGGAAAATAATAAAAATAATTTTAAAAAATAACACAACTGAGTCAGGCTGAAATGGTTTAGCTTTCTTCTGCCTGTTTTTCTTCTTCTGACAAATGATGCAGAAGTGAAAGTTGGAACTTCGGTGCTCCTTGTGAGACTTGAGATGTGGAAGATGGGAAACTTCATGCCTGAATGTGCAAAGAGGGCATGGAAACGTGCCCCTGGGGGCGCTGCTGAGCCCCTGAGAAGCTTTGGATTACATTGTTGTTTTTCAGTGGCTCTCTCCTGTCTGATTCTTTGCAACCCCATGGACTGTGGCACACCATGTTTTCCTGTCCTCTACTATCTCTTGGAGTTTGCTCAAACTCATGTCCGTTGAATCAGTGATGCCATCCTATCATCTCATCCTCTGTCACCCCTTTCTCCTGCCCTCAGCATCAGGGTCTTTTCCAATGAGTCAATTCTTTGCATCAGGTGGCCAAAGTATTGGAGCTTCAGCTTCAGTATCAGTCCTTCCAATGAATATTCAGGGTTGATTTCCTTTAGGATTAACTGGTTTGATCTCCTTGCACTTCAAGGGACTCTCAAGAGTCTTGACAGCCATTCGGTAGTGTGTGATTTTTATCACTATCTCTTCAGTTTGCATTAAGAGAAGCATCACCATGTCAAGAAAGATGGCAGGTGAAACAGTAATTTGCCTTTACTCTGAGAATTGGCTACCAACATACTGTAAAATATTTGAAAGAGATCAGTCAGAAATGTACATGGATTTAGATGATACTAATACCTGTTTGTATATTGGAAGGAAGATCTTTAAATGGAAATGGAACATTAGTGAGGGTGATTGCTCACTAATAGTGTATTAGGCACTAATGAGTAGAATTAAAATCAATTGTTAAGAATTTCAGATAGATCAGTTTGAGTTTAACATGAACAGGGACTATGTAGCAGTCAGAGCTGAACAATAATAAAATCAATTCCCTCTGGACGTACTGTGTTTCCCGTCACTGGTGGTGATTTAGGCCAAATAACCACATGGTGGAGTTGTTGTAGAGGGAATTTCAGATGAGATGGATTGTTGGAATAGAGGACAACTAAGGTTACTTCCAAATTCTGCAATGTATGAATTAATGAGTCATATATATAAGGAAAAGAAGTCTGAAATTTATCACTGATGCAATTTTCAAATTTTTTTATCTCAAAATTTTCATCCCACAGCTTAATTTAATTAAAAACACTGGATATATATGATGTAGAAACTTTTATTATGCTGAACACTCATAGTTTTTAAAATTATGTATACTTGTACATTATATGTATCTGTCATACAAAAGGTCTAGAATCAGCATGTGAGTGCTTTCATTTTACAAATGTATAAAATATATAAACTTAAATAGTGTTGAAGATAAATATAACAGAGAGAACAAAATAACCCAAAAATGGGTCAGCACAAACTATCCAATTGATTAGATGCTTGCAGAAAACCACAGCAAATGGCAAAATCAATTCACCAATCAGCTTTGCAGTGTTTTATTCTAAACTCAGCCAGCTGGGCAATTAGGCGTATACTCAGTGTTTTTATGTCTCTCATTGAAGAAAGCTTCATTTTCATTTGGAAGCCAATGGTTAGCAGCGATAGATGGGCCAAAGTTCACTAAGGTTACTCTCCTATAAACAGAGTAAATTGATGTTTTAGAATATGCTATTTTGAATCTTTTGAATGATTCAAAACTGAGATAGAAACCTCTGTAAGTTGATATTTGGTTATAGGTTTTTTGGCTAAGAGATTACTCAGTATTTTAATTCTGTGATTCTCCATTGTTTTTATGCTATGTTCAACATGATTTACTTTAAAAAAAAAGAACAGATTAATAATGTATGCTTCAATTCATGTAGTAGAATTTTAAATGATTCTCATTTAGATTTTGTTAAAGTAAAAAAAAAATGAGACTTTATTACAATTTTTCTTTGTTTTTTTTTTTAAACTGGCCTTCAAACCAAATTTGTGCGGAGGTTACATTCTGTTGGTTTGTACTCAGCTGCTGCCGTCTATGGAGTTGCACAGAGTTGAACACGACTGAAGCGACTTAGCAGCAGCAGCAGCATCCAATAATCAGTGACTCTAGATGAAAGTTTGAAATAGTCAAGTATCATAGCATTCTAGAACTGAAAGTTAAATTAGAGACCATTCATTCCAATTCCTCTATACAAATAAAGGATCTTATGCAGAAGATTTTAAAGATGAGATCTACAATGAAAAGTCTCATCAATTTCTCAGGTGCTATTTTAATCTTGCACAAATTCCATCCCTAGAAAAGGTAGAAAATATCTTAAATTAATACATGATAATTAAGATATTTAAAATGGTTTATTAGAATCATAATTGAGGAGAAACTATGCTAAGTAACAGAAATTCCATATGCCATTAAAAATGTTTTCTCTTGAACTTACTATCAATTAAGCTTGGATAATAGTCTAGGAAAATAATGTTTTAGTGCTTGATAACTTTCTAGTTAAAAATGTTTAAATATTTTTATATTTTTAATTTTAATTTTTACTTTATTTTGCTTTACAAAACTGTATTGGTTTTGCCATACATTGAAATGAATCAGCCACGGGTGTACATGAGTTCCCAATCCTGAACCCCACTCCCACCTCCCACCCCACATCATCCCTCCGGATCATCCCTGTGCACCAGGCCCAAGCATCCTGTATCCTGTATGGAACATAGACTAGTGATTCGTTTCTTACCTGATAGTATGCATGTTTCAATGCCATTTTCCCAAATCATCCCACCCTCTCCCTCTTCCACAGAGTCCGAAAGTCCGTTCTAAACATCTGTGTCTCTTTTGCTGTCTGGCATAGAGGGTTATCATTACCATCTTTCTAAATTCTATGTATATGTGTTAGTATACTGTATTGGTGTTTTTCTTTCTGGCTTACTTCACTCTCTATAATAGGCTCCAGTTTCATCCACCTCATTAGGACTGATTCAAATGTATTCTTTTTAATGGCTGAGTAATACTCCATTGTGTATATATACCACAGCTTTCTTATCCATTCATCCGCTGATGGACATCTAGGTTGTTTCCATGTCCTGGCTATTATAAACAGTGCTGCGATGAACATTGGGGTACACGTGCCTCTTTCAATTCTGATTTCCTCTGTGTGTATGCCCAGCAGTGGGATTGCTGGGTCATAAGGCAGTTCTATTTGCAATTTCTAAAGGAATCTCCACACTATTCTCCATAGTGGCTGTACGAGTTTGCATTCCCACCAACAGTGTAAGAGGGTTCCCTTTTCTCCATGCCCTCTCCAGCATTTATTGCTTGTAGACTTTTGGATCTCTGTCATTTTGACTGGTGTGAAATGGTACCTCATTGTGGTTTTGATTTACATTTCTCTGATAATGAGTGATGTTGAGCATCTTTTCATGTGTTTGTTAGCCATCCGTATGTCTTCTTTGGAGAAATGTCTATTTAGTTCTTTGGCCCATTTTTTGATTGGGTCGTTTATTTTTCTGGAATTGAGCTGTATAAGTTGCTTGTATATTTTTGAGATTAGTTGTTTGTCAGTTGCTTCATTTGCTATTATTTTCTCCCATTCANTCTTCTTTGGAGAAATGTCTATTTAGTTCTTTGGCCCATTTTTTGATTGGGTAGTTTATTTTTCTGGACTTGAGCTGCCTAAGTTGCTTGTATATTTTTGAGATTAGTTGTTTGTCAGTTGCTTCATTTGCTATTATTTTCCCCCATTCAGAAGGCTGTCTTTTCACTTTGCTTATAAATATTTTTTAAAGCATCCTTTTGATTAGCTGTTTTGGTGAATTTAGCATTGTTATCAAAATTTAATCTTGAGTGTATGAATCAAGATTTATAGAAATACAGAAACCCAGAAACAGAAAGTACTATTTTACTGCCTTTGACATCCTTATGGTCTGAGCATTAAACATATTTGTATGTCCATAGCCCACATGTATAGTAAGAATTCATGTTTGTGAATGAAAGACTGAATAAATGAAAAGAAAGCACTCAATACTCTACTCACCCTAGCCAAAAATATCACATGTAAAATATATAACATTTAATAACTCCACAATAGACTAACTGATGAATTCCAAAGGGAATAAATGTTTTGAAGTAAAATCACAAAAACACTAAACAAAAACACAGATAAATTGCTTTATAAACTCAAATAGAGAAAGGTAGGAAAAATCAAAAGACAAGATGAAAAAGATTGCAAAGCTAGTGGAAAAAGGTGACAAATATATCACCAAGAATAATTTTCTTCCTGTGTAAATAACTCTTACAGAAAACAAGAGGCTAGCATAATAGAAAAGTGGAAAGGTAATATTAAGAGACAATGAAAAGAAAGGAAAATATCTCTTCAAGTTATAAAAACTTGTGCAACCTTACTCAATAATGAAAAAATTGTAAGTAAAGACATATTGGGATTCCATTTTTCATCTATAAATCTGTGAAATTAAAAGCCACATTTGATAAAAATACTCTCTGGCCAGCTGTGGGGAAAAAATGTAGTCCTATGTGCTATTTTTAGAAAGTGATTTGATGGTATCAATCGAGATTACATTTAAATATTCGTTGATTCAGCAATCATTTTATTATAAAGATTCACTCTTAAATGTGTAAAATGTTATACATAAAGATTTTTTTTATTACATTATTGTTTGTACTAACAAAATATTGGACAATCACTAGTGGAGGATGAATTTATTGAATTATGCTATATCTACACATATATTATGCAATTGTAACAGTGAGGAAACTTTATGTATGCTTGCAGAAAATTTTCAAGAAACATAACTCTCAAGCAGTTAGCAAAATAAATTGTGATATTTACTATAGCTAGCAAATATGGAAGAATTTTATATATTGCTTTGAAGCTAGACTTTCTGAGTTTATCCTGGTTCCAACATTTAACTGAGAAACCATGCATAAGATACTAAAATCTCCTGTGGTTTAATTTTCTCATCAATAAAAAGCAGATAATAATACCAATATACTGAAGACTAGAATCTTATCACAGTTTTCAGTGTATTATAAGACTATACAAAAGAGCCTTACTACAATAAGTATTAATTATACTAATTATATTTAATATTTTGTTTTAATATTATATAACAACTCTGTAATATTTTGTTATTATGTAATAATATGTAAACAACATGATCAAGACTTGAAAAAAAAATAGTGGAACTATTACTAGAACAAGAGGAATATCAGGAAAAAATTAACCAAAGTCCACTACACAAGTCTTGTACACTCCTGTCTGATGCAAGCTACCTCCACACTATTTTATTCTGATCTGCAGGTAAGGAAGGTTGATTCAGTATTTTAAAACTATCATCCAACATAGGCAACATTTATGGATTTTTCTAAGTACCTCATTCATAAAAAAATTAATCTTGGCAAAGTACTTTCAGGATGGTTCTTAAACTTTTTAGAAGAAATCTTCCTTAGTGACATTCAATTATGCTTCTTAATCAATGACTGCCATCTTATCTACTACCCATTTATTCTGGATTATTTTATTCTCCTTTTCTGAGGTTTCTGGAAAGGTGATTCTCCAACCTTAAGTTCACTAAGGTTGAACAGGATGAACCACTCCTGTTCAATGAAAGACCAAGTTGTTATTTAGTCCCCAGTTCCCATTCTCTGTTCAAACTAAACCTGCAAATAACCTCATCTGATTCTCCAAATTATCATTTAATCCCTGATATTCAGACTTCCTCTCTACCCTTTATTCTTTTGTCCATTGTTAGGTAAAGTTATTCTGGGTTTCCATTTGTTTTGGCTAATATCTTCTCACTTAGCAGATAAGTTAGGCCCATTTTTGACTCATTCCTTAGGCTAGGACAATCTAGTTCATGGAAACAGTCTTTTATTGTAGATTGCATAAAAGATTGATTTATCACTTCAGACTAATTACACACCATGGTGCAGGCAATGGTCCTGTCATGGTAATATAGAAGTCTAGTTTCTTATGAGGTATACCAGAAAGTACTGAGGTAAAGATACAAGACTATTTGCTCATTTGGGGGATATTATATTTTGGAACTATTTCACAATTAGTTTTATTCAATCAGGAAGGTTTAAATGGTTTATGGAGAAATTTAGTGAAAGCTTGCCCACATATTGCAATTTTGAAAGAACAAGCAGCTAAGTTCACAGTCAACTGAACAAAAATGAGGATTTCAAAGCATCTGAGGACTTTCAAGATGTGAGTGCTGTCTTGGGATAAGTGAATCGATATTGGAGATGAATCTCATTTTAGCTACTGCAAACCTGCTGGACCATTTCCTGAGATATTGTATAAAGCAATTGAAGATGGCATGGTATAATGTTGAGCAGTTATACTCAAGCACTCTCTATGACAAAGAATTTTAGAAAAGTAACAGATAAAATTTTTGTTCTGAGTATATATGGCATGATTCTCCTGGTGTGCACTTCTATCAGTATCTCCAATGACTCCTATTAAAAAAAAAAAAAAAAGATTTTGGAATTTAGAAGTAGACTGTTTCCTTCCTAAAATAAATGAAAATAAGGGGGAAAAGAAAGCATATACATATATATATATATTTTTTCTGATTTCTAAATGAATGCTAACACATGGGTTTAAATTAAAGGATATAGCACTCTAATATATATATACATATTTTAAAATACTAACATGTTTTTAAAGCATCTTCTTTGAAAATTCAAATTTAATTTTGTCTTTTAAATGTTATTTTGTGCCACCTGGAATAGCCGTTTTAGTAATCTATAAATGCAACCATAAAATCTTATCCTTTTCTGACTGATTTCAAACAGAGTGGACCACTTTGAAGAGTTCCTTTTAATATATTCTGATAACTTACAGGGCTGTATTTTAGTAGAGTGGGTCAAACAGCCCTTTCTGTTGCTCAATTTGCCATGGACAAGTGCAGTATTAAAATTGTGGAATGGGCTTTTTTGGGTCACTGATTTAACTCAAAGGGGTATTAATTCTGGCACATTTAAATTCTTCACATGTAAATCTGAAGAGCAGGGTAGCTGGGTAGGGGAAGAGGGACCCTCAGTCATTTTGTAACAGTAAGCATTTAAGTGACAAATTCACAGAACAGGTGTCAATGAAACTTTCTTTTAAAAATAAACCTGGGAAGAAAGAAGGACAGAATGTTTGTAAAACTGAAGTCAAAATATACTAGAACTGCCGTTCAATGGCTCAGTGTAAAAGGAACCTAAGTCAAGGGCCACTGACTACAGTTCAGCCCAAATCCTGGTTGAGTTGGAGAGCTGAAGCTTTTGTTTTGCTCTCGTTATTGTTTTGGGTATGACGGGGAGTTTAATGATGTTGGCACAAGGCCTGAAATGCAATTTGCTATTTTTATTACTCTGTCAATATGGTGCATTAAGGTCCTCAATACTCCTCAACAAATGTAAAATAAAGAGAAAATGCTCTTTTTTATATCAAACTCTGTAGAAAATGAAACAGAAATGTCTAATGTATATTCCTCAATACCACAGCCTAGATTAAAGCACTTGAGTTAGTTTAACATTACTTTAAAACTATGGTGAAAACCTAAACTGTGTAGAGATATATGGCTTCTCAGACTGCTTTCAGGGAGTCTTTTAAGACAAGGGTCCTTTTTTCCTGTTTATGTACTATAAGGTGTAAAACAGAAGCAGAAGACAAGGACTTGTTCTTATCTCAGAAAGCATTTGCTGCTTTGTTTCTGGATGGAGACAGACAAAATCTAGTTAACTAACAAGCAGAGGTCAAATGAAAATAAAACAAGATAAAATTGAAAGGGATAAAATAATTTACAATTTTGATACGATCACTACTCCTGACTTCTTACGCCTAATTAAGGCACATTAAAAATACTAATACTCATTAAAGACCAAGATTTACCTGAGCCATTACATCACAAATCCTTTCACGCTTAAAGCATGGCATTTTATGTAGAGATTTTGTTTCCTTTTTTAATCTCAGAAATTACCAAATTAATCCATGCAAGGTGATTTTGAAAATTGCTTGTAATTGAGGCAAATATGTGGCTTTTGCCCAAATTTTCCACATAATTACTTACTCTTCACTTAGCTTTTCTCTAAAATCTCAGCATAACAATATTTTATGTCTTTCTTTTTTCTTTTCGTTTTTTTTGACAGTGGGGAGAAAAGGCCTTGAAGTTTTTGAAGTTTTAGAACTTAATTGTAGTATATCTCAGGTTTTTTTTAACTGGTGAGTTTTACCAGTGATTTAAATGCACAGTCCTTATGAATTAGAGTTACCAAAGCCAGTATTGTAATTAGATTATACCATTTGCTATAGCAAACAATATGGATTTTCCCTGTCAAAATTCAACTAATGCTCATTTCTTTATATGCAAACTATATCAATTAACTTTTTTTCACAGAAATTTCATGGGATTTCACTGTGTTCTATTTGAATATGGGCTTGTTTAGTTGTTAATTTTCATAACCTCAGTCTCTGTTTTTATAGTTGGAGTCAGTTGGACTTTTAACATAAAGGGGCCTGGCAGTAAATACTTCATGCTTTGCAGATCATAGAGTCTCTGATAAAAGCTTTCAACTTGGCTACTGCATGGCAAAAACAGCCACAGAAAATCATTAAATGAGTGAGTGCAAAAGTGGTCTAATAAAACTTTATTTACAAAATCAGGCAGCCGACTGAATTTGGCTTATAATTCTTAGTTTACTGAAAATTGCTTTGGCTTTTGTGAGCTCCAGGACAAGGACAAGAATTTTTATAACTAATTAATAAAAAACAAACCATAGAGTATATGGATCTTGTACTTTATTGATATAATTGTTGATACATATTTTATATAAATGCTCTTATCACATGTAAAACTAATTCAATGAATTTCAAGCATTATTATGGATATTAACTGTAAACATAATCTGAAAAAAGAATAATATTCTATTTTATACTCCAGTAAATTTTTCTAAATTTAATTGATTATGTTTTTATTTAGAAAATTAGATATTTGAGAGTGTGTTATACACTGCAAATACACACCAACATCTGGTTCTTCTCCATTTTTAGGTATCCGGGAGCTTACAATTTTTCATCCTTATGAAGTTAGGCATAACCACATTCCAAACTCTAGCTAACGAAATGTATATACTATCAGTGGGAATAATAATATTCCCTGAAAAGGAAAGATATAAGCATCTGAATACAGTGTTCCAAATAATAGCAAGGAGAGATAAGAAAGCCTTCCTCAGTGATTAATGCAAATAAATAGAGGAAAATAACAAAATGGGAAAGACTAGAGATCTCTTCAAGAAAATTAGAGATACCAAGGGAAAACTTCATGCAAAGATGGGCTCAATAAATGAAAGAAATTGTATGGACCTAACAGAAGTGGAAGATATTAAGAGGTGGCAAGAATACACAGAACTGTATAAAAAAGATCTTCGCGACCCAGATAATCATGATGGTGTGATCACTCACCTAGAGCCAGAAATCTTAGAATGTGAAGTCAAGTGGGCCTTAGAAAGCAAGGTGATGGAAATCCAGTGGAGCTATTTCAAATCCTGAAAGATGATGCTGTGAAAGTGCTGCACTCAATATGCCAGCAAATTTGGAAAACTCAGCAGTGGCCACAAGACTGGAAAAGGTCAGTTTTCATTCCAATCCCAAAGAAAGGCAACGCCAAAGAATGCTCAAACTGCTGCACAATTGCACTTATCTCACACACTAGTAAAGTAATGCTCAAAATTCTCAAGCCAAGCTTCCGCAATACATAAACTGTGAACTTCCTGATGTTCAAGCTAGTTTTAGAAAAGGCAGAGGAATCAGAGATCAAATTGCCAACATCCTCTGGATCATGGAAAAAGCAAGAGAGTTCCAGAAAAACACCTATTTCTGCTTTATTGAGTGTGCCAAAGCCTTTGATTGTGTGGATCATAATAAACTGTGGAAAATTCTGAAAGACATGGGAATACCAGACCACCTATCCTGCCTATTGAGAAACCTATATGTAGGTCAGGAAGCAACAGTTAGAACTGGATAGGGAACAACAGACTGGTTTCAAATAGGAAAAGGAGTATGTCAAGGCTGTATATTGTCACCCTGTTTAACTTATATGCAGAGTATATCATGAGAAACGCAGGGCTGGAAGAAGCACAAGCTTGAATCAAGATTGCCGGGTGAAATACCAGTAACTTCAGATATGCAGATGACACCACCCTTATGGCAGAAAGTGAAGAGGAACTAAAAAGCCTCTTGATGAAAGTGAAAGAGGAGAGTGAAAAAGTTGGCTTAAAGCTCAACATTCAGAAAATGAAGATCATGGCAGACTTTATTTTGGGGGGCTCCAAAATCACTGCAGATGGTGATTGCAGCCATGAAATTAAAAGATGCTTACTTCTTGGAAGGAAAGTTATGACTAACCTAGGTAGCATATTCAAAAGCAGAGACATTACTTTGTCAACAAAGGTCCGTCTAGTCAAGGCTATGGTTTTTCCAGTGGTCATGTATGGATGTGAGAGTTGGACTGTGAAGAAAGCTGAGCACCAAACAATTGATGCTTTAGAACTGTGGTGTTGGAGAAGACTCTTGAGAGTCCGTTGGACTGCAAAGAGATCCAACCAGTCCATTCTGAAGGAGATAAACCCTGGGATTTCTTTGGAAGGACTGATGCTAAAAATAAAACTCCAATACTTTGGCCACCTCATGAGAAGAGTTGACTCATTGAAAAAGACTCTGATGCATCTCCGACTCGATGGACATGAGTTTGGGTGAATTCCAGGAATTGTTGATGGACAGGGAGGCCTGGCGTGCTGCAATTCATGGGGTCTCAAAGAGTCAGACACGACTGAGCAACCGAAATGAACTGAACTGAACTGACATATATGTACTGTTACATGCTAAATGCTATGTAAGCAAATAAATATTATCTCTTTACTCATTTCAACACAAAAAGAAACATATATGAAATTCCCAGGTAAAGTCTACCATACTATTTGAAAACTGCATTTATCACTACTTGTACTACGTTTAAATATTACTTATGATAATAATAAACATATGCAGGTTTGTGATACTATCTATGTTAGCTCTTTTCTGAGCCGTTTATGTATGCAAATTATATATTCACAAAACTTGTGAGGTAAATACTACTATTAAATCAATTTTACTGAAGATATAGTGAAAACACAAATTCCCCAAAGTCACATAATTGTTAGGTGGCAGGATCATGTTTGACCAGAGCAGACTCACAGTAGCGCCTATACTTAAATCATTAAATTATATTCACTATCTTGTTACAAACTTCTTGTCATAGACATGGGAATTTATAACAAAATTTGTTACTGGTGTTATTTAACTTTAAAATGTTAAAAATTAACTGTACTGATAATCAAAATTTGAAATAAGTTTAATATTGTTTATGTAGGAAGAATTTTCATTAAAATAATGTTGGAAATAAATGTTCAGCAGTAGAGGATTAGTTATATATAGCATGCTTTATTTCTGGGGTAAAATAATATAAAATTACAAAAAATGTTACAGTAGAAGAATATGGATATGGGAAAACAATCCACCATTTATTGAAAAGTGGAAGAAATAGCTTACCAATTAATATATTGCTTCATGTTTATAAAAGGTATACACTAGATGTGCGCTGGTAAGTGATTCACAGTTGAGTCACTGGGAGGAAAAAATTTTACACAAGGTAAATACTTTTATGTTGCTGATTTGAAGCTACCTGTGGGAAATCTGGGAAGCTGCCTGATCTGGGAAAAGAACATACATTTAGCTCTTGTAAGCCAGTATGAAATGGCTCTAGAACAGTACACACTAAATGTAAGTGTAATAATTTCTGGGTGGTGGAGTAATAGGTGTGTGAGTTCAGGTCCTCTAAAAGGAAGTTGCCAAGATGAGTTTAAAATATAACGGACTCAGTGAGGGGACAGTCTATGAAGGAAAAAGTAGGTGGGTACTGGAAAAGATAAGGTGAGAGTCTACAGACCATGAAGTAAGCTTGAGAAGAGAAAGGGGAATTAAAGAATTGGGTAGGAGGAACCTAAGATCACAGATTGAACATAGGTATGGGAATATATCTACTAGGACGAAAGGGAGCCTCCAACAAAAGTTGCTCTTTAGAAGAGATCTATGTCCTGCAAGAATGCCAGTACTGGTACCCTTGCTATGTTCAACTTTTGGCTGGGAACAGCAAGGGGAAGGATGGATTTACTTGAGAGAATATGGTAGAAAATCCAAAAGGGATTTGTAAGTGAGGCTGTCAGTCAGCTTTGCTCCTATAGTAATTTCTATTTCTTGAAAGTGGTCTCAGAGGCTTACTTCCATGGTCTCCACAATAGGTGTCTCCTCTTTCCTATTATCTTTTCATTATTTATGTTTGCCTTTTCTTTCTTGATTGTGATGGTGGAAAGTTTTTTAATTGTCAAAATTTCAAATTGTGTTTGGATTTCACCGTTCATCCATCTTAGTAATTTTCAGTCCAGTCATGTCTGACTCTTTGTGACCCCACAGACTGCAGCACTCCAGGCTTCCTTATCCATCACCAACTCCTGGAACCTACTCAAACACATGCCCATCGCCTCAGTGATGTCATCCAACTATCTCATCCTCTGTCATTCTCTTCTCCTCTTGCCTTCAATCTTTCCCAGCATCAGGGTCTTTTCCAATGAGTCAGTTCTTCACATCAGGTGGCCAAAGTATTGGAATTTCAGCTTCAGCATCAGTCCTTCCAATGAATATTCAGGAATGATTTCCTTTAGGATTGACTGGTTGGATTTCCTTGCTCATCCATCTACTATTCATTTAATACTGGTCGTATATCATACACTGTACAATTTCTCCTCATAATGAACCATTACCTGCATTCAAAATTTATAATGAACTTTTATAGATAATATATTAATATAAGGCAGTATATTAATATAATGCAATGTATTAATATATTGTTATAATTGTTTTAATATATATTTATTTCCCTGGAATACTATTGCTCCCAATATTTACATTAAAAACCTGAAAATCTAAAAAAGCTGTGACATTTCTAGGGTCTCATAGCTAATAAAATGGATCCAATATTCATATATAAAGTTGTATCTTAGATATCTTGATTGTTTTCCCATGTTTTAAAAATAATGGTAAAGATCACATTGACTTCTGTTGATTTCATATACATTATTGAGATTTAAGTTTGAGTCATGAGAGGCAGCAGCCTCGTGTAATATTGAGACTATGGCTTCTGCAGTCAGGCTGCCTGGGTTTTAAACCTCGGTCTTTGATTTACTAACTGTGTGACTGTGGGCTAAGTCACAAAATCTCTGTGGGCCATCTCATCACATCCTTTACATAATGATGATGATAGTAACTACTTTACAGTATTGGCACAAGCATCAAAGACTTTTAAATACTTACAAAGCATTTGCTCTTGTAAAATATTTGTAAAGTGTTTCGAAGAATGCTTGACACATAACAGTATGTGTGTGTAAAAATCATGTTAATAAAATCATTATCATATAATAGCTAAAAAATAAATAACGTTTTAGAAATACTAAGTAATACTTCCAAGGTGAAGAAAATGAATATGTTAATTATGGTTTTAAAAAAGAAAGGCTCAGCAAATGCAACTTAGTGAGGTACAGTAAGCCAATGAGCCATGCAGCCTTGGCTAAGGCATGTTTCCCCTCTGGACCTTCATTTCCTCATCTATGCAACAGTGTGTCCGTACTAGACAGTTCCCAAGGTTCCTTCTAGCTCTATGGTTTTATGGTTTCTAAGAATTCAAATTGATATTATTAAACTCTGAGAAAAAAGATTTAAGTTTGATTTTATTTCAGGGGAAAAATCTACTAAATATTTAATATAGAATTCCAAAAGATAAATATTACAAACAATGTATTCAATTATTATACTTCTAAAAATCACTGAGAGTGGAAAAGAAGCATAGCTCAAATTAGTATAAAAGATTTCATAATATGGAAGATAATTTAAGTTTTTAAATTAAAATAATTTGTACCTGTATGTTCAGGAATTTTCTTCAACTACTTTTTAGTTGAAAGTTGTTGGAAAGTGTTGGAAATTATAGCATCTACAAGGGAACTTTAGCTAGGATAATTCTTGCTGAAAAGCTTTGAGAATTTTCTTTTTTCTCTTGCTGTACATTCAAGAGTCAAATCCAAAAGCCTTGGTTAACATACTAACCAAGACTTATAGTGAAAATACATTGCCATTTGATCTATAACTTTCTGGTATTATGCTAATATATTAATAAATTAAATTATTTTCTGCTTAATTAGGTTAAATTGTTTAGGACATGTTATAGGAAAGACTACAGTTTTAAATTCATATCTTGATAATAAAAAAGTGATAACATATGAGTAACAAAGTTTAATAGCCTTTAACTGTGCCAGATACTATTAGTATTTGTATTCTGTCATTGAAATCTCTCATGGGATCTCTGAAATAAACCCTATTTGTACCTCCATTTCCAAGAGGAGTTTATCAAGGAATCTGTGAAACCATAGTAAAAGCTACTTTTTATTTATTTATTACTTCTCTATGCCTGTGAAACACTGGATGATGCAACAAAAGCAGGTGCTTTCAGTGATCCTCTGCCCTGACTGAGACATACCAGCCAGAGTTCACCTGCATCTCTGTGCCTGGGACATTTTCTGAGCCAGAGCCAACTCAGAGAGAAAGAAATTGCTTGGGAATTAACCTCCCTCATTACTACACACACCTATACACACACTGTGTGTGTTAAGTCACTTCAGTTGTGTCTGATTCTTTGCAACCCTATGGAATGTTGCCTACTAGGCTCCTCTGTCTATGGGGATTCTCCAGGTGAGAATACTGGAGTGGTTGCCATGGGTTGCCATGCCATCCTCCAGGGACTCTTCCCCACCCAGGAACTGGACTCATTTCTCCTGTGACTCCTGCATTGCAGGTGGATTCTTTACCACTGAGCCACCCAGGAAGCCCACCCCATACACACTATAACAGGCCTCAAATAACACCCCAGGTCTTCCCCCTTCAGAGGGAATAACTAAGAGGATTCCTGTTCGGAACAGCTGAGTTAAGCTCCACCTACCCTCAGTATTCGTTTCTAGATAAAACAAACTTATTAGGCTAATTTTTCGTCTCTGTCTCACTTCATTTACTCTCTTGTTGCTTGTATCAAGTTTCCTGCAATTACACCCAAATAAACTTCTTGTGTTAGAACTCCTGTTTCAGATTGTGTTTCTGGTATAATACAATCTAAGCCAAGACATCATAATATTCAATTCTTATAATAACTCTGCAGAATAGATATTATTTTACAAATTGGCAATAAGACTTGAGGATGTTAAATGATTATATTCAAGTTCATACATCTGTTAGAAGCCAAACTCTAGTCATAGCTTTCCTGTAGTTTGTAGAATCTAAGCTCATAAACGCTATCCTACTTGTCCACTTTTCAAATAAATGCTTTGAAGCTGTTACATGAAAAAGGACAAGTGAATCATCATGATTATATAAAAACCATTTATAACACAGCTTAGATATATTGTGCTAACTTAAAAACAAATTTGATAAACCATAGAATCAAAATCTCTTTGTTGAATCTAATCGTGACTATTAATTATAGTTATCAAGTTATCAGTGTTTTTCATGGAATAATACACACATCCTCACTTGCTAGCAAAAATCTCAGGCAACAGAGATATTTTTTCTGAAATATTCTAGAAGACTGGTAGATCTCTCATCAAATTAGGCCACTTATAAAACTGAAAATTATGAACTTTTTCTTTAAAATGTAATCTATTTGATGTCAAAGAATCATAAGTACCAAAGGAAAACAATATGGAGATTATTTTGAGTGAACCCCAAATTTGAGAATTTCAGTCCCCAAATTTACAAGCAATTCCCTTGAACTGCACTGTGTTATTTAAAGTAGACACATTGATTTTTGAATGGGTTTTATCTCAAAGTATCTACAATGACTTTGTACTATTTCTAATTTTTGTTGTTGTTGCCAATTTTACTGAGTGAATTATATGAAAATTCAAGCAATGTGACTAGAAAACATTAAAGAAGGTTGTGAACATATTGATTCTATGTGTTTAGATTGATTAGATATGACTTTGATAGTAAAAATTTTCTGAAAGTTTCGAAGTTTCACTGAAAGTTTTGCCAGGCCTCCAATTTCTTTAAACTACATTTTCTTTGTTCAGCTTTTTCTTTCAGTTCCTTCTTAAATTATCCTTTACAAACATACTTTTAAATAATAATAGCAAAAACATATAGCACTCATTATATTCATGGCACCTATTAAAGCATTTTATTAATCATTTATTATCTTTGCAACATCTTATTTTCACAGTAATATTATTATGCACATTTTACAAATGAATAAACTGAAGTAAAAATATGTGAAAAAAATTAAGCAGCCTATAACAACCAGCAACATTATAATTATCTTCTTTAGATTTTAGTGTGTTAGAAGTTGGCCTAGAAGAGAAAGTAAAAAATGAAGAAAGAAAATAACTTATAAGTTCGAAAAGACCCTAATACTGGGAAAGATTGAGGGTAGGAGGAGAAGAGGGTGACAGAGACTGAGACGATTGGATGACATTACCGACTCAATGAATATGAGTTTGAGCAGACTCTGGGAGATAGTGAAGCACGTGGAAGCCTGGCAGGTTATATGGTCCATATTGTTTTCTTATTCTAGTGCTCTAAATTTATTCATAGCTGAAGACTCAAAATGGACCCTCTTGCACTTTCTCTGTAGCTATCTCCTCTTTATTTTTCCTTGTGAACTGTAACCTCTTCATCCTTAAGGCTTCCCATCTCTAATCGCTATACTCAGGGAGATCATTATGCTCTACTTGTTTTCCCATCGCTTATTGTGATTTAGCAATTTCCCCAGGAAATCAACTGGGGCATGTAGACTCACAGTGTTTGCTTTCTTCTCTCAGAGATCACTGCTTTGCACCGCCAGTTTTTCCATGTTTGAAGAGCAT
>SJYX01012031.1:0-16102 GCA_006410675.1 Oreotragus oreotragus | reverse complement strand
ATGTGACATTTGATAATTACAACATTGGAAAAATATATTGCCTGAAAATTTTCACATGCAAGGGAGTGTTGGTCTAGTCGTTAAGTCGTGTCTGACTCTTGTGACTGCATGGACTGTAGCCTGCCAGGCTTCTCTGTCCATGGGACTGTCTAAGCAAGAATACTGGAGTGGGTTGCTAGTTCATTCTCAGGGGGATCATCCTAACCCAGTGATCAAACCCAGGTCCCCTGAATTGCAGGCGGATTCTTTATCGACGGAGCCAGCAGGGAAGCCTTAGCACTACACAGCTGTTCAGTATACTTAAGATTTGTAAGGAATCAACAGATTTATGATTCTAGTTAATACGGTTATACAAAATGTACCAATATTTAGAAGACGATACTACTTTAAAACTTTTAAAATGAATTAATTAAAATCTCAGAATATGCTATTTAGGAAAGAAAGATATTAATAGTAATTAGTGTAGTCATTTGAAACTTTTCCATCAAATTCTCAGTTTTACTTAAGATAATACATTGGTATATTATTAAAGAAAAAAAGTTACTTCATATAAATTACAGGTCAATTTAGCCTTTAATTGGGAAAATACTTGGTACTTAGACACTTTGTTTTCCTCTTTTGTATACAATTTAACATTTCTATTTGTAACTTTTCTTTAAAGAAAAGTTTTATAGCAAATATTTAACTTGGGGAGTGTATTCACCTCATTCCCACTGCTTTCCCCGACTTAGGCCAGAGAATACTGTCATTCAACCATATGATATAAATCTCAAAAAAGTCTGAGCAATTATGGGTTTGCTAATCACTAGACCATTCAGGTATGACCTAAATCAAATTCCTTATGACTATACAGTGGAAGTGAGAAATAGATTTAAGGGACTAGATCCGATAGACAGGGTGCCTAATGAACTATGGATGGAGATTCGTGACACTGTACAGGAGACAGGGATCAAGACCATCCCCCAAAAAAAGAAATGCAAAAAAGCAAAATGGCTGTCTGAGGAGTCCTTACAAATAGCTGTGAAAAGAAGAGAAGCGAAAAGCAAAGGAGAAAAGGAAAGGTCTAAGCATCTGAATGCAGAGTTCCAAAGAATAGCAAGGAGAGATAAGAAAGCCTTCTTCAGAGATCAATGCGACACGAATGAGCGACTGAACTGAACTGAACTGAATCCTATACATTGGGGCTCCAGGTTTCATAAGACAACAGCAAGGATAGACTAGCTGCTGAGGGGATTTAGTTCCATGCTGGACCTGACAACCTTGCCTGTACCCACACAAGGCTGAAGAAGATTGAATGTCAGCAATCCTGGCAGAAGTCTTGTGATTTTCCCAGAACATAGGAGCATGGGAGGTTTGTGAGTTGTTTCTATATGGCCATTTCCTATTCATCCCCTATCTCCAGGGAGCGTGTCATGAAACCATTTCCTGTCACCTCCTGGTTCTGATGAGGTGTGAGGCTTTCTGCCTTATCCCAACCCCCGCCCCCTACTTAGGGCACAGCCACAGCCTGTAAAACTGCTTGGTTGCAAGGCAGCATTGGCTTCTCAGCAACACGGTGTCCCATCATTTGTGTGCCAGTCATCTGGCCTTTTGTGTTTTGGTGTTGCCATGAACAAGGTCCTCGGGGAGCTGGTACCTTGGGGAGCTCTTTCTTTTGCAGTCTATGTAAGTCATAAATGGTCTGAATCTAATAAAAAGGCTTATTGTTTCCTTTCTGGCCGGTTAGTCAGATCTTGTTTTGTGCTCGACAGTAATAAAATAGCTAATAACACAGTTTGCTAACCTGTGTATATATATATATGTATGTGTGTGTGTATATATATATATATATACACACATCATAAATATGTCAGGAAAGATGGATTATCTAATAAATCATTTTTGAACAACTGGCTCTTTAGAAAAAAGTGTATATTTCATTTCATACAATTCCCCCTTCCCCAATTCATATAGATAAAATAGTTAACCAAGGAAAAGAGAAAGAAACGAAACCATGATAATTCTAATGAGAAAATGGATAAATTCTTGNGATACCACTTAATTGGTGAAGGGGCTTTAGAAGTGAATCACACTGAACCATGGACTTTTCATGTTTCTTTTCACTCCTTCCCAGGGCCTGTCAATTGTATATGTTATGTGCCTGTCTGTTGCTAAAGCTTAAGAAATCAAGGTGGGGGCAGGTACACAGAGCAGGATTTTGAAGAGAAAAACTTAAAATAGATTTAACAGTGGTCCTGTCCATTTGCATAATGTCTCCCGTCTTTTAAGGTACCCCAAAGTACCTAATCCACAGAAAAGATTCATGACAGGGTTACAGAATCCAAACTCAGAAAGGCTAGAACTCTGGTTTCAGGGGCTAGAAAAACTTCAGATAGTTGCGATCTCTTGGACCACAAGTGGCTTCTCTTTTGTGCATCTTTCTGCAGAGGGAAGGGCTGTTTCATGAAGGTGGGAGTGGCCAGCATTGTTAGAGCTGTTGAGGCTCTGTTCTAACACAGTGGGGACTGGGAAAGTAGCCACTGACTTAGGGATAAAGGTGATTCTGTGACAAAGGGGACTTTAAGGACAGATGCCTCAATGGAGCAGGGAAGCAACAAGCCACACAAGAGTTGATTGAGAAATGCATAAGAGACAAGAATATTGAGGTAAGTTGGCCTTTTGATACTTTACATATCCTTATCATTCCATTGCTAAACAATGAGGAAAAAGGACTTTAAAAAGGTTTGGTACTTTACCTGGGATTATACATCTAGTGAGCGGCAGATACAGGATTCCTATATACTTCTGCCTTGAGGGGCTGAGCTCTTAACTGTGGTTAATTTTTTCATCACTTTAATCAAGGCCCTGAGTCTATGATCACCTAATGGAATAGAGAGCCTTCTTGGTTCCAGGGCATGCTGAGGACATCTGTGGCCACGGACAGTGCACAGAAGAGATGGCTTCCACGTTTTGCTTAGCCTCATAAAAATATCACATGATACAGGCAAGGAGTTTCTCTTCCTAATCCTGTTATTTAGCTTGATTTACCATAGACATAATCGTCTCATTCGCCCTAGCCCTCCAGTATCACTTGAGGTAAAGAGAGCATTTTGGTGGCCTACTGTCCCTTATCAGGGCACCTATAATGATACAGTATTTTGTTATTTGACTTCTACATTCTATCTGTAGCTTTTAGAATAAAAGAATAATAGAGACAATTAGTTCTGTTAAATGCATCTTGGAGCCATTTGTTAGCTTATCTACGGATTTTCTCCTTAGATGTTTAAATATTCCCTCTGCAATTTAAGTTTCATCAAACAAAGGAGATCTGATTTAAGATAATTCTCTTGGTGAGAAAGCAATTGCTGCTGCAATCTGCCATTCACCCAAAACCATTGATCCCAGGATAAACATTCATTTATCAGACAATTCAAAATAAAACACAACATATGCTGTCGTTTATAACAAATTGATGGGTAGAATTCTGCGTTCTTCCCAGGTTCTCCTATTGAAGCATTGTCTCATCTACTTCTATAAAAATTCCTGTAAAATATCTTCATTCTCCTTTTACCCTAATTCTTACTTCAAACTACAAGTTGATTAACTTTTTATAAAGTCGGTCCATTATCTTAACCTCTGTGTACTGTTATATTTCTTTTGCATTGTCTTTTCAAAGCATTAATGAATATTTTAAAGTTAAAATGACATTTTAAAAGTCTCTTTTATAAGCCACTCCATCCTTTGGAGCCCTCATCCTGCAATGTTACCGGTAAAGTGCTTGGGAGGAATTCTGGCACCTGGATTGATACTCTGGCCTTGTGTGGTGACCTTCTTGCCACAGCCATATAATCATCTTGTGAAAGCCACGGTCCAGGTGTAAAGAGGTTGTGGCCATGAAGAAATGCTTTTCATTAGAGTTGTTATTGGGTTTTGCAATCTGCACATAGCAGGCAAAATGACCATGAGCTGATAATTAAGTGATCTCTTTATTATTTCAGAGAGGGAAAAAAATACTTCACAATTCTGATGATTGCAAAGCCTCTGAATTGGAGTTAAAAAAAAAAACAACATAAAACACTTGTGTGAGCACAGATTCCCTCCTTTCATTTTTTAAATGTAGATGATATTTTTTTTCTTGCATAATGAGTGTCTTGTAGGACAAGAGGCTCTTGACTGAAGGTTGGCATTAAAATACTTGCTATCTAACAGTGGTATAAGCAGATTGTACAAAGGAGACCACTGTTTAATCACTGAAGTTCAAAACCAAGGTTTCTCTCTATGAAGGGTGTTTGGAGCCTCTAAAAAATGCAACAGATGGGTACCTCGAATTTAAATTCTTTTGATAATGATTAAGGATTTGCTACTTAAAAATGATGAAAATAAAACTTTCACTGACAGTCTTTGAAGATGACAGGAGAAGATCTATCAGGAAATTATAAATTTTTTGTGGGATTCATTTTAAAGTAAATGGTTTTTGCTTCTCTGTACTATATGATCTGACTTTTCTGCATTTTAATAAAAGTTTTCACTTGAGTTCCCCTAAAACTTGGAAAGATGATATACTGATAGTTATAAAAGCATGTACATTATTTCTCATACTTTTACTAAATTGAAAAAACTTAAAAAAATTTAAAATTTTCTATCATAAAAATGGTCCTGTCTGAACTGTTAAATTATTTACTTTTCCTCTCTTAACTGTTGTATAAAATATCACCACTTTGGGCAAACAAAAATTACCAATGACCTTTGGGACACAATGGTATGTTCAAATATTTGTCTGCTAATCTTCTCATCTGGAATCTGGATAGAGTATGTAAAATTCCATAAGCATCAACTATGAATATATTTTTGCTTATTCCTAATAATTTCTTAGATTGTTTTCCCTGGGTCATTAAGAAGTTGTTTTGAAACATTTCTACTATAGTAGGTTCTTCAAGTATTTCCCAGGAATTGCCAGTCATGGTTTCACACCAGATGAAGTCTGTGTCAAATATACTCTCCTTATAAAATTGACCATTTTGGTAGCATACCAATGCTTTGGTCATTCAATAGCCACGTATCTAAGAAATTAATTCTGTATATTTGTAGAATCTTAAAAAGCACATTGAATAATACACTTGCTTAGTATCTGAAGAAAACCTTTGTATTTTATAAACCTTTGTATTTTATAACAATTATTGATTGGACCACAGAAGGCTGAGGAATTCTGGAGTGGCAAATTTGTACTAAGTATAAATGAAACATCATATAGAATCATAGAATGTTTTTTAAACTATAGAAGGGATTTTTCTATCATCAGAATGTTTTGTGGTTTGGATAGCATACTGAATATGGATAAAAAAATCAATATTAAATGTATTTTATTTAAATTAAAAAATATACATCATATTCAAGTGCAGCAGCCCAATGGTGGCACTAGAACAATCTAAAAGTTGTTAATTCCACAGCATGCAGCCCTATATATGCAAAATGAGATGAAATCTACTATGTGCCAGAGCTCCAGATTGCTGGCTGCTTTTGCCTTCTGATATATGCAAAAGCTCAGTAAAATATGCCGTGTGAGAAAAGAAATCAGTGGGCTTATACTATTATTTCTAGTAGAAAAGTTACATTTCTTTGTTTGTGAAAAACTTTGTCCATTGTTTGCTTTTCTCTTATTTTTATTTTACATTATAAATTCCTCTTAGAGTTTAGTGGAATTTTTTAAAAGATTTTTTTTTTAGATCATTACTTGTAAGGAACTAGTCATAAATCTACATATATCAGACTTCTTAAAGCTGTATTTGCATAGCTGATTTGAAAGTAACATTTGTTATAAGCTTAAGTCTTGATGCTATTATCCCATGGCAGTTAATTCAAACCTCTGTGAAATGTCAAGGATGATCTGTTTATCGTGTGACCCTTATTCTTTCCCTTGCCAAAGTGGAAGGCACCAGATAAGTACTTAGATTCCGGGAAGCTGATGAACAGGCAGTTAATATCCCCAGTGACTGGTTATTCTACTCCACCCTCCCTATGGATTTAAAGGCATTCCTAGCTATCGCGCACCTTCACTCTTTTCTCCCTTTGGTACTTTCTTACAGCTACTGCTGCTGCTAAGTCGCTTCAGTCGTGTCTGACTCTGTGCGACCCGATAGATGGCAGCCCGCCAGGCTCCTCCATCCATGGGATTTTCCAGGCAAGAGTACTGGGGTGGGGTGCCATTGCCTGCTACTAGGCTTAAATCCTAAAAATGCACATTTGATCACAGACCTTCATTGCTCTCAAGCTATGTATTTAGAGAAGCCTTCCTTGACCACCCTGCCACTCTCATAATGTATTTCTCAAGTGGTATACTTTACTTCATAGCGTTTTTATCTACCTGACATTAGAGTAGCTTATTGTTGCTACAAAGCGCAGTTGTCACAGTTCTACTAGCATATACCATCCAAGGGCCTTATTTGCTCTCATAAACATTGTACCTGGCACAGATACTCAATAAACATTTTTTTGAGCAAATGAGTACATTTTCTTTAAAGGCAAGTTGTATCAAAACATTCCTTTCTCCAGTCTTGTAGTTTCACTGTTTGACCATGGCAGTATGTGTAATTACTCATTTATTATCCCAAAGAAAAGTATTTTCCTGTTAGGAGATAACCTGTGACATATTTGGATTTCCCTGGTGGCTGAGCCAGTAAAGAATTGGCCTGAAATGCAGGAGACCTGGGTTTGATCCCTGGGTGGGGAAGATCCCCAGGAAAAGGGAATGGCTACCCACTCCACTATTTTTGCCTGGAGAATTCCGTGGACTGAGGAAGGAGCCTGACGGGCTACAGTCCACAGGGTCACAAAGAGTCAGACATGACTGAGCGATAACACATACATACATTGCTTGTGATATGCTTATTCTGTGCTTGAAGATGGCCTGGTTAAAGATGCATTTATGAGAAATCATCAATACAAATCAAAATATTTATGTTACGCTTTTTTTCTATGAAATGATCTTTTTAGAAATTGTGCTTTCTCTAATCTTTCCAATCTGCAGTAATATTATCTGTGAAATTGCTACAAGATTTTCTTGTAGTCTTGGGGTATAGGGGCTGCCACATGAAAATTACACTAGGGTATTCTAGAAAAGTACATCAGGATTAATTTGTTGTTTTTGTTCTGATCTATAAGCAGTTTAAATTCATACTGAACCCTGGGGTGTGTGGGAGAGATCCTTAGACAATTGGTGCTTTTAATGATAGAGGTTCTCACAATTCTTTACATGAATATCCTGACAGGATATTGCCTTTTTGCCGAGTAGAAATGCAGGACAAAGCAGCTGACAATTGTCATCTGGAATTTTATATCATACAAACATACTCCCTGTGTCAGTGAGGGTTTGCCTATATGATTTTAGCAGTTTCCTTCCAGTTTCTCTAAAAAGAATGGGTTAGTTCACATAAGACAGTCTCGAGATTATTGATACAATCACAGATTGAAATGGGGCCGTGGACTCTCTGCTCATAGAGCAGCATGCCTGGCTCTCTCTGTATTTGAAGTGATTAACGATGTTGCAGCATGATGGGGAAATGGTATGCCTGTAATTATAAGAAACCACAGGAGGGAGAAACCCTTTCTGATAGTGGTCTTTGAAGCCACCCAAGCTGTTTGAGTCTGAGCCATTAGAGGGGAAAAACAGGAAGAAACTAACACAAATATGAAGAAAGAGAACAATCAGAATATGCGGTAGTGATACTGGTCCAGGGAGGAGACTCTTCATGAGGGAAAAAAAAATCAGTTGAGGCCATGATAAGCTAACAGACAGGAGGAGCTATGGGTTCAGCAGTTAAACAAGGAGTTACACAAAGTCATGGAACACTTACCTGTTCTAATAGTCTCCCTATTGTTCTTACCATGACACCCCTTCTTTCTTATATGTAATGTGGAGATAATATTTCTTATTATCTTTGTGAAGCTCAGTGATACAGACAGACTTTAGTAAAAACAGAAAACACTAAGCAGCTGGATAGCACAGGGAATTCAGCTCTGTGATGCCCTAGAGGGGTAGGAGGGTGAGCAGGAAGGGAGGCGCAGGAGGAAGGGGACTAACGAACACTTACGGCTGATTCACGCTGTTGCATGGCAGAAACCAACATTTCATTAAAGCAATTATCCTCCAATTTAATAATAAAAAAAAGAAAATACCATGACTATGATAAACAATGATATGGAATAGGTGGTCCTCACTGTGATCCACTCCACCTCCCAGCTACACCCCGGCTTTGGTGAGCTTCAAAATTTAAGTCTCCTTAAAGCTAGGAGAGTTGAGGATTTACGTGAGTTTCAGAATCACCTTTGAGCTATTAGGGGTACGTGGGGCTCCATTTTCCTCCTTGGTCCTGGTCACGGCTCTGAGGAGATGGGCCCGAGACATCCGGCAGCCTGGGAACACTGTATTGGCAGGTGTGCAGCCTGGCTGGAGGCTGTGAATACAAACTGGCAGCCTAGTTCCCATCCTGACCACTTGGTGCCACTCTCGCTTTAAGAAAACAGCTCTGCCTCAGCCCAGTCCTAGGAAAAAAACAGCTTCCTCCTAGGTTGGCTTCAGTGGTTTCAAAGACAGTCATTGTTTTGAAGAAGGTCATTTGGAGAGTTCAGTGGCCGATGTGATTAGAATGTGTATGGGCGAGCTGTATTCCAGGTGCTTTGTGTGCTAACACTTAGGTGTTATCACCAGCATTAATTATCCAAGGGACATGTAACAAACACAGGTGGGCCCTTGTTGGTTCATTTAAAAGCCAAGACTCTACAGAACGTAAATTTCCAGGTAGCCACCCAGGCCTTTAACTCAGAGTTTAATTTGGCAAGAGGCTGTAGCCCATCTTCTATTTATAGATTGGATGTTATATGAGAAAATCTGCTCATTATTAGTTCCTCCCAAGGTATGTTACACACACACATACACACAAATACAGAAAGAACTTGAAAATGCTATTGTTGAGTGTTTCCTGGTACCCAATAGTTGAGTTTGTTTTCTTTCTAGCCCCATCCTCTTTACTTGCAGAATTATTTATAAGAAAAAAGACATTTTCCTTCACAGAAATAACTATCTTTTAAATGAAATAACTACCTCTAATGTTGTCCAGAATGTTACCCAAGTGACATGTCAGCCAAGATGACCCCTTCCTCATCTCTTTCCTGCCTTTCTTTTCCTTCTGGGACGAAAAGGGATTCCAGGAAGGAATCTGGGCATAGGCTTTTACAGCTTCAAGATGACTTTCTAAATTGGAGGACATTGCAGCATTTAGCTGAAGGTCCTGTGTTCTGTTTTAATGGGAGCCCAGGAGGGGGCCTTGCCCACTTCTAAAGATGCTGTTGAGAGCAGAGCTTTTCTGACTCATTAATTTGGAAAGGCAAGAGGAGGCTGCCATTAAGAAATGTCTTTGCAATTAATTGCATGTAAAACCAAGTTTTTTTCTGAGACATTTATAGGAACTGCTCTGCCTTGTTTATGCGCGTATGCTTGTGCTGGCCTTAGCATAGTGGAACTGGCCCTAGGCAAAGTTGAGTGGTTGGCAAAGTCTGCTTCTGAGCCCCTTATGATTTCATTGCTGGCCTTTCCTCTCAATGAACCTAAGGCTTCCTTCCATTTCTCTTTAAACCTTATTAGTTTTCAGTTTAATTGCCTCTGGCATTAGGTTTGCTTATTTGGGATTGTCCTTGGGTTTGGGAGTCTGGAAACTGTTAGGGCCCAGATTCTGCCGTTTCCGTGCTTTGTAAGTCTAGGCAAATTATTTAACTTTCCTGCACTTTATGTCCTTCTGTGTAAATAGGGCTATCTTGAGCAGTAAGTAAAACACCACATTTAAAACTCAACGTCTGGATCGAAAACTTAAGGTGCTTGTTAAAAATGAAGTTTTCTGAATCTGATTCTAGACAGCTGACTCAGAATCTTGAGGAAAAGATCCAGAATCTCCATTTTTAAAAGTGCTCTAGGAAATTCTTACACTCACCAAAGGCTGAGAATTCCTGGCTTAAGGCATACAACTTCTGTGGGTAACTGTCTTTATAAAAGGGTCTGGGGAAACAGCGTAACCAAGAGGACAGGGCGGAAAATGGAGAGAGTCAGACATCACAGCTGGGCTTCCCAGGTGGCTCAGTGGTAGAGAATCTGCCTGCCAATGCAGAAGACCTGGGTTCAGTCCCTGGGTTGGGCAGATCCCCTGGAGGAGGAAATGGCAACTCGCTCCAGTATTCTTGCTTGGAGAATGCTATGGACAGAGGAGCCTGGCAGGTTACAATCCAAGGGGTCAAAAAGAGTTGGATATGACTTAGCAACTAAAACCACCACAACAATAAAGGATCCCAGTTTTGCTGGGGAGAGATCTGGGGGCACCTGTAGGTTATGATTTGATCAGGGCTCTCCTAAATCCTATGTAGAAAGGAGAACATGGAGAATCGGTTCCTCACGTTGCTGGGTAAAGTATGCAGTGCCTCCTTTCTAAAGTGAAGATGATAAATCTACTTTACTACTTTAATTTGTCACTTTTTCCCAACTTGGTCTTACTTGCTTTGGGTCCCATCTGTGTTTAAACGTCCCATCCATGTTTAAGCAACGGTTGCTCCCTTCTACTTATGCAGATCAGTGGGTCACTTGCTCATTAGACCACAAGCTCTACAAGGGAAGACAGCATGATTTCTGCTCCTTTGAGATTTCAGGCTCTAGCACAGAGCACATGTATAAAGTAGGCGTTTGATCAATGAGTACATGAGTTGGGTAGGAAAACACTTTCTTAACCTCTAATACATACTAATTAGCCTTCCCTTTTCTTCTTTTTGTTCACATTCACACACACACTTAAGGCTTGATCAGATTCAGGTTCCTTGAACAACCAAACTGTTTTTCAGAAGCTGATGCTCTGGATGAAGCTAGGTTACAACAATGGAGAATTAGGGATGAACAGGTATGAAATGCAGATGTTAAGGGAAAGGAATTCAGTCTTGGCTTGCTGCTGGCCGTCTTTCTTGTTTAGATCATCTAGGAGATTAAAGAGCCACTGGCCCAAAATGATACTGATTTGCAGAGCTCCCTGACCATGTGGAAAATTCAGCAACGGAGGACGACCTGCTACCTGTGGGCTTTGTTGTTGACCCCCAGTACTCAATGCCTAGCCAGGATATTTTAAGAAGTAGCAACAGAGAGGACTGCTTTGGACACAGTTAATGTTTCCTTGAGGCATTAACAACCATTTAGTTTTTCTCAAAATTCAATATGATGGGAAAATCGTAGATTTCTGGGCCATACTCAGATCAAACCTACATATTGTAAACCGTAGGTGTGGGGCAGGGCATAAGAGAAATTCAAGAGATTCAGTTGGACTTGGTCTCCATGAGGTTGTTCGCGGGATTCAGGCCACCCCAAGCACCCCCTGTTCTTCCACACTGGGCACTAAGGGGAGTGATATCTGATACCTGCAATGTACTTACTGCTTTCCATGTTCCAAACTCTAGCACTGGAATAAGAGTATTCTTTGGTTTTATATCATATAGCCTTTGACTCTAAGTCTTAGCCTTGTCGTTTAGAGAAAACTTTTTTTAAAATTAAAATTATCCTGTTAGAGCAATTTTTGGTGCATAACAGAATTGAGTGGAAGACACAGAGATGTCTTGTTCACCCCCTGCCCCAACACATGCACAGCCTCCCTCATTACCAACTTTGCCTCCAAGAGTGGTACCCTTGTTTCACCTGAGGGACTTACACTGACCCATCCTTGGCAACTCCAGTTTGTACTAAGGTTCCTACAAACTCATTTGTTTCAGCTGTAAGTGGTTTAGCAGTTCAGACTTCTCTCACATGCTCCAGTTATTTCTGTTCCCATGTTTTACGGAGGTGACAAAGAAATTTTGTAGATTTTGTTGTTCTTACCTTTAAACTTTTTGTTAGATGGGCTGGAAACCCTAATCATTCATTAGAGTAGGGATCTCAACACAATGTCCCTAAGCGATCAGTGTCAGCATTCCTAGTAGGAGTGTCAATCTTGGGCCCTATCCCAGACNCCTGGGTTGGGCAGATCCCCTGGAGGAGGAAATGGCAACTCGCTCCAGTATTCTTGCTTGGAGAATGCTATGGACAGAGGAGCCTGGCAGGTTACAATCCAAGGGGTCAAAAAGAGTTGGATATGACTTAGCAACTAAAACCACCACAACAATAAAGGATCCCAGTTTTGCTGGGGAGAGATCTGGGGGCACCTGTAGGTTATGATTTGATCAGGGCTCTCCTAAATCCTATGTAGAAAGGAGAACATGGAGAATCGGTTCCTCACGTTGCTGGGTAAAGTATGCAGTGCCTCCTTTCTAAAGTGAAGATGATAAATCTACTTTACTACTTTAATTTGTCACTTTTTCCCAACTTGGTCTTACTTGCTTTGGGTCCCATCTGTGTTTAAACGTCCCATCCATGTTTAAGCAACGGTTGCTCCCTTCTACTTATGCAGATCAGTGGGTCACTTGCTCATTAGACCACAAGCTCTACAAGGGAAGACAGCATGATTTCTGCTCCTTTGAGATTTCAGGCTCTAGCACAGAGCACATGTATAAAGTAGGCGTTTGATCAATGAGTACATGAGTTGGGTAGGAAAACACTTTCTTAACCTCTAATACATACTAATTAGCCTTCCCTTTTCTTCTTTTTGTTCACATTCACACACACACTTAAGGCTTGATCAGATTCAGGTTCCTTGAACAACCAAACTGTTTTTCAGAAGCTGATGCTCTGGATGAAGCTAGGTTACAACAATGGAGAATTAGGGATGAACAGGTATGAAATGCAGATGTTAAGGGAAAGGAATTCAGTCTTGGCTTGCTGCTGGCCGTCTTTCTTGTTTAGATCATCTAGGAGATTAAAGAGCCACTGGCCCAAAATGATACTGATTTGCAGAGCTCCCTGACCATGTGGAAAATTCAGCAACGGAGGACGACCTGCTACCTGTGGGCTTTGTTGTTGACCCCCAGTACTCAATGCCTAGCCAGGATATTTTAAGAAGTAGCAACAGAGAGGACTGCTTTGGACACAGTTAATGTTTCCTTGAGGCATTAACAACCATTTAGTTTTTCTCAAAATTCAATATGATGGGAAAATCGTAGATTTCTGGGCCATACTCAGATCAAACCTACATATTGTAAACCGTAGGTGTGGGGCAGGGCATAAGAGAAATTCAAGAGATTCAGTTGGACTTGGTCTCCATGAGGTTGTTCGCGGGATTCAGGCCACCCCAAGCACCCCCTGTTCTTCCACACTGGGCACTAAGGGGAGTGATATCTGATACCTGCAATGTACTTACTGCTTTCCATGTTCCAAACTCTAGCACTGGAATAAGAGTATTCTTTGGTTTTATATCATATAGCCTTTGACTCTAAGTCTTAGCCTTGTCGTTTAGAGAAAACTTTTTTTAAAATTAAAATTATCCTGTTAGAGCAATTTTTGGTGCATAACAGAATTGAGTGGAAGACACAGAGATGTCTTGTTCACCCCCTGCCCCAACACATGCACAGCCTCCCTCATTACCAACTTTGCCTCCAAGAGTGGTACCCTTGTTTCACCTGAGGGACTTACACTGACCCATCCTTGGCAACTCCAGTTTGTACTAAGGTTCCTACAAACTCATTTGTTTCAGCTGTAAGTGGTTTAGCAGTTCAGACTTCTCTCACATGCTCCAGTTATTTCTGTTCCCATGTTTTACGGAGGTGACAAAGAAATTTTGTAGATTTTGTTGTTCTTACCTTTAAACTTTTTGTTAGATGGGCTGGAAACCCTAATCATTCATTAGAGTAGGGATCTCAACACAATGTCCCTAAGCGATCAGTGTCAGCATTCCTAGTAGGAGTGTCAATCTTGGGCCCTATCCCAGACCAACTAAAAGTGCTGGGCAGCAAGCTGTGTTTTAATCAGCCATTCAAACAACTGGAATATTACTGTAAAGTGAGAACCACTGGACATTAGAGAAATGTTATTCATTGGCTTAAAATTTTTATGAGCACCAATTGGGCTGAGTGGATGATGCTTCACATAGTGGCATTTAAGGAGAATGAAAAAAGGCTCTTTGTGGCTAGAGGAGGGCAAGACAGTACCGTGGATCAGCTGTACCATAGTCATGTTTACTTTTTTGCCTAGACAAATGATCTAACCTTTGGGCTTTGTGGTGCTTGTTTGTAAATTTATTATTATTTTTTATTATTCAGAGTCCAGCCTCAGCTGTTGTGGACTTAAATGAGGTTGCAGTCTAAGTGCCTTGTACACCCTGGTGAGCTAGTAGATGTTCAGTGATGGTCTGTTTGCTGCCCTCATGGAAGGCAGGGAACAGTGTGTGATTTCAGCAGACTGCAAAGCCAGGGGTGGGAAGGGCCTGCATCTCCTTTGCTCAGTGTTACAACTCTAGCAACTAGCACCATTTCTGGCTCTGGTAAATGTTGGTTATATGAACAAATATGATGGCATAAATCCAAAACATTGAATGATAAAAGGCAGTTTTACCGGCTATTGGCTGTTAACAGTATAAATGAGAGGAAGAGTTCTTGATGCAAAACTTAGACCCATCATAAGAAGTTTAAGGGCTGATGCTGAGGTCCGGGCCGAAGTACTAACACCTGGAGTGAGATGGGCCAGGTGGAAGGAGGATGAGCGGAGATTTAAGATCCCCGCCCCTCGGCTCAGCCAGACCGAGCGCCACGCGGCCGACTTAGTCCTCCCAGCCCCTGACTTCGCGTTTCGGGGCCCCAAATCCCCTCTGCTGGCTCCACCACCAGGTGCAGCAGTTGGGCCGGAGGCTCTTGCTCTCCGGGGTTCGCACCCGGTCAGTGTAAGGCAAGCTGATGGCTATAGGGGCCAAAGAGAAGATGGCCAGCCTTCAGGAGTTTACTGAACATCCTGCAACGACCCAGGACTGACCGGACAAACAGCGAGAGCAGCGCCGGTTCGCTGCATCACCCTGATTGTCAACCGACGCGGTCTGAAGGCCCATCAGGCTGTATCGGCTGCGTGCAGTAAGTTCTTGTACAAACTCTTCCAGGAGTTTACTTGGGAACTTTGGGTGGAGATAGAAGGTTTTAATATGTAAAATGAAACTTTCGTCGAGTAAACAGCACCATTAATAACCCAAAAGAGAGAGGCCAGTGATGTATGCAAAACAGCTGAGGTTATACAAGTGCTGGACAGTTTCAAAGCTTTTGAAGTCGGATGCAGAAGGTGAATACGGTGCTCTTCTTACGTTTGCAGTATGCAAGTTTTGGGGGAATATAGTGTAACCTTTTTGAATGACAGTGAAAAAATTCTAGGACCTGATTTTGCTTTGCTGGAGTTGCATCATTGTTTATTTAAAGCTGTGTGTGTGAAGGTTCCTGTCAGGAAGCTGCGGTTGCCTTAGAGATTTTTCCTCCCCAGCCTATTGAGGTGTAATTTACATATAATACAATTCACCCCTTTTAGTGTAGAGCTTGAATTATGGTAATTGTATACTGTGGTGCAACCAGCCACCATAAGCAAGATACAGGAACATTTCCATCACCCTGAATTTTCTCATGACTCTGCAGCAGGCTGTGATCTCCAGCCTCAGGCAACCACTGATCTGATGTTTATCACTGTAGTTTTGTCTTATTTAGAATATCTTAAAAAGGGCCCCTACAGTATGTAATGTTTTGTGTTTCACTTTTAAATTTAGCATTGTGTTTCAGAGATTTGTCCCTATAAATTATGGATATTACTATTTTGTCCCTGTTTTTGCTGAGTAATATTCCATTGTGTGGATATGAACATCTGTTGATAGACGTTTAAGTTGTTGCTAGTTTTTGGCTATCACAGATGAAGTGGCTCCAAAAACAGAAACAAAAACTTGAGGGCTGTATCATTAAGTACTGTATAAGGAGAATAGGATTCTCTTACTAAAACATAATGCCAATTAAATGAGTATAGCCTTAACAGATTATGAGTAAGTCTTTAGGGGAGATTTAAACAATTTCCAAGTTAAGAAATAGAATGTTGAGCTCTATTGTTGAAAATGTTTTGACAGGCAAGAATCCAGGATAAATCAACTTTGAAAGACGTATTTTTTTCTCCTTTTGTTTTCCTCATGATTCGTTTGTTTTTGACTCTTCAAAACAAGGG
>SJYX01012030.1:21053-55830 GCA_006410675.1 Oreotragus oreotragus | reverse complement strand
AAAAAAAAAAAAAACTACTAAAAAAAAAATCCTTGGATTTTTATTGCCTTCACTTGCATTTCTGAGGAATGTTTCTCTATCTGGGAAGGCTGATTATCTTTCCCACAAAGCATGTAGTTTTAATAGAAATCAAGCAATAATTTAGATATAGAGATCACAAGAGTGGAATATAATCTACTGTTTTCTAATTTAAATGAAAATATTTGTTGAAACTATACTGGTATAAGTGGAAACTTGAAAACTGGGGAGTAGGTAGTTTTACTAATCTGATTCCTTTAGAGATTAAGAAATCTGGCAATATTATAGCTACAAAAAAATTAGTTTTTAAGAGACTGTATCTGACTCTGTTAGGATGTAAAATCTGGGCATGTGTATTTAAAAAGCTTCAAGTGATTCTGATGAATCTCTAGTTAAAGAGTCATTGCCTTAAGCCCTAAGTCTCTGTTCTGCAAATTCTGCAGCTTTTGGTGAAAGTTGTAGTTTTAAAATGTGATTTCTGGAGGAGCTATTTTGGGGATGGGAGCAAAATACTTCACATTAAAATATAAACTATGAGGTTTTTCTTACTGCATATTTCATTGAAATTAGATTATCACATTCATGTTTATCAGGTTTTGGTTAACCTAAGGTATTACTCTATAATCTTAATTTACATGCCTTTTAAGATACTGTGAAATATTGGTCAGCCTCTTGACTACTATGTTGAAAGCTGGTAATTAAAAGCCGAGACTCAGATCGCTTGATTTTATTTTAAACTTGGCAGCTATCGACACCGAAGAACAGAGCAGGAAGAAGATGAAGAATTATTAACAGAAAGCTCCAAAGCAACCAATGTTTGCACTCGGTTTGAAGACTCTCCATCATGTACGTTATATATATTTAACTACTTCATCTTTAAAACATCCCCATGTAACCTTTGGGGTTTTTCTTGGCTATAATTTATAAAGGGAATTTTAAGTAATCTTTGAAATTTATTGATTGTGAAATGAACTTCAGATACTTTTTTGGCTAGAAGTGATAGTATATCATCATGATAGTGATGCTGTATTTCAAAAGGGCATAAATCACCATTGTGCTTGATGTTTCCTGAATGTATATGTAGAAATGGGAATGGAATTTGCCATATATTTGCCCTAGAGAAGAAAGATGTGTAAGAAAAGGTAGTTATTAAAGACTTTTTGTTACTCATCTCCTGATTTTGTCTTTGTTTTAAAGTTTATAAATGGTTTTCCAAAAGAAAACATGGTTAACCAGGTTTAGGTTTTACTTATATATAATCTTGGGTTTCCCAGGTGGCATTAGTGGTAAAGAGCCTGCCTGCCAGTGCAAGAGACTGACCCATGGGTTCGATCCCTGGGTCAGGAGATCCCCTGGAGAAGGGCATGGCAACCACTCTGGTATTCTTGCCTGGAGAGTCCCATGGGCAGAGGACAGTCCATGTAGCCGTGGCAGGCTATAGTCTATGAAGTTGCAAAGAGTCAGATACGACTGAAGCGACAGCATGCATGCATGTATAATCTTGGTTGTCTGATGGCACAGTTTTCTTTACTGAGCCCAGTATTTTTTTTTTTCCCCCTGATCTTTCTCTTTCTCACTTGATGACAAGTTTGTATGATCATAGTGGTTGTGAGCAAAAGAAAAATTTATAGTAGTACAGGATTTATAATTTGGATTGGATGTTTTAATAATTAACTGTCATTTTGAACTCTTAGCGGACTAAAGGAGGATAGGATCAGGTTAGAAATGCGTTAGTCTGGTTAAAGTGTGTATCTTCAGATTTTTTTTTTTCTTTTGGCTACAGAGTACCCAGTTTTTATTTCTTATTATGAAGCTAGAAGCCAGAGCCAGATTTGTGGTGCAGAGAGAAAGGAAATTTGAAGTATTTGAGTTGTCTCTTTCTCACATTCTTACAGTGTAACCAGTTTTCCTAGTGTTAATTAACATTTCATCTCAGAGCAGTGTTTTTCAAAAGGGATGGAATATAGAATATACATGTATTATTGTTTTTTAATTGGGTTATTTGTGATCCATATACTTAGTAATTATTCTAAGATGGGAAATGTAAACCCTGAAAGATACTGTTTCTGTTTGTAGGACCTCTTGGAAAAGCAAAGTAAGGAAGGGTAAAGGAAAAACAATCTTTTATTAATAATTTTTATTTATTTCCCCTTTGTTAAGAGAAAAACACAGTCCCCAGCGAACCTCTGTTTTGGTCATCAGGGAAGGTGAAAGCTCTTGGTTAGAAACACTTGCGCTGACATTGAGAAAGGAAATAGGCCGGAGAGTCTGTAGGACCGATACAGGGTAACATAAGGGCTGAGCAGCTGAGGCGCTCCGATGCCTTCCGTCGTGTTTCTTGTCTTCCATATACATCTGCTCCTCTGCTCCACACCACAGCAGCTACCTTTCCTGACTTGGAACTTGCCAAATTCCCGTTCTTAAAACCTAATGAAGAAGGCACAGTCAAAATAAACATGTGTAGGCCCAAGTTAAGCCTCTGAGTGTCAAATGAAGGAGGGGCTGCCCACCTGTATTTCTTGTCTTTAAAATGTGCATGTCATTTTTCTCTTGTTCTTAGATGTCAAGTGGGGTAAACTGAGAGATTATCAAGTCCGAGGATTAAATTGGCTCATTTCTTTGTATGAGAATGGCATCAATGGTATCCTTGCAGATGAAATGGTACGTGTCTGGTAGCTTTTGTAGAAGTCCATGTTTTAGAATTTAAAACCTTGTTCACCATTTAGATTTATAAAAGTTAAGACTTATAAGATATAGTTTATTGATTTATAGACTGTTAGCAAACTAATCCTCTGTCACACTAATAATTAGCTCACTTTAGTTGCCTAAGTGGGATCTATATCTATACTTCAATTGTGAGGAATTATTATCTATGAAAGTGTAATAAATTTAAAAATAATACGTTTTGAGAAGCATGCCTTTGGTTGACTTTTGTAATAAAATGATTTGGCCATCTCCCATTGCTCCCCCCACTTCTGTGAAACGCAGGGGGGATTAGTTGGACGTTATCAATTAATAGTTTCTCCGTGATGGCACCTTGTACAGTTCTATCTTGTAAAACATTGTATCTTGTTTACTATTTACTAGTTATATAGTAAATGTTTTAAGTTTCTCTGTAGCTACAGTGCTAAGACAATTGCTTGGAGAAAGTAATGGAGTCAGAAGAAATTGGTCTCAGTTCTAGCTCTGCTGGGTGACCCTGGGAAAGCTTATATCTGAGCTTTGTGGGGGTGGTAACGGTACATCCTTCACAGACTAGTGAAGGTTAAATGTCGTAACACTTGTTCACTCGACACAGGTCAAGTTTTTGCTATCTGTTAGGTGTCTATACAGCGTTTCTTTTAAACGTTTCTGTACCAGTCAGGAAATAATAAATACAGGAGTCTGTTTTGGTCCGTGTTTCATGGCTCTGTGGTTATTTTCTCTTTCAGGGCCTGGGAAAGACACTTCAGACAATCTCCCTTCTTGGGTACATGAAGCACTATCGCAACATTCCCGGTCCTCACATGGTCTTGGTGCCCAAGTCTACGCTGCACAACTGGATGAGTGAGTTCAAGAGATGGGTGCCAACACTGAGGTCTGTCTGCTTAATAGGAGATAAAGAACAGAGGGTAAGTTTCTCAGAGTTCATTACATTGTTGATATTAAAAGAATTTGAACTTAGGTTTGGGGAAAGGGGATAACTAGAGGGGGGATAAAAGAAGAGAAGGGTCCCAATAATAAGCCTGGTCTTCATAAATATTAGTAATTTGTAAGTGGAATATTATCTTGATGGCTAAGATTCATACTGGGGAAAAAGGACTGGAGACTGTAGAAAGCTGTAAGAATATAGTTTCTCCTGCTTTTAGGGGGTGGTTATAAAATTGAAGGCTTTATGCCCATTCTAGAGCAATTTCTTCATAATAATGTAAGTAGTAAAAATGTAGATAGTAACTTGACAAGTTAATATATCTATCAAAATAAGTTAAAATATTGATCAGTTGACACATCCTTTTTGGGAGAGGAAATGGAAATAATGAGGGCTTCCCTAGTGGCGAAGAATCTGCCTGTCTATGCAGGAGACGTGGGTTGATCGTTGAGTCAGGAAGATCCCCTGGAGAAGGAAATGACAACCCACTCCATATTCTTGCCTTGGAGATCCTGTGGACAGAGGAGCCTTGTGGGTTACAGTCCATGGAGTCACAAAATCAGGCAACTTAGCGACTAAAATAGCACCAACAACAATGGAAATAATTGACACTATTAAGAATATAAAATTTGGATTAAAAAATGGGCTCATTCTGTATTGAAGGACTGTATTAAATTTTGTCTTCCCTTCATTCAGCTATCAGTATGACTCTAGATTTCTTTTCTCCCTTTTTAGCTACTTCGGGTATTTTAAGTTACAGAATCCTTACTATGCTTTGAAACCCAGTGGTTTAACCAGTCTTTGCTTTAGTTTCTTCACCTGTGAAATGAGAAAATTCATAGCAATGTCTTTAATAGATTATAAACTTAAAATGAATGAAAATGCTTAATGCAAACTAACCTTTAGTCCTTAGTCCTTATCTGTCTTTATATCAGAAAACTCTATCCTTTTCTAAACCTGTGTCCAAAAAATTTCAACACTTAGTGGAATTGTGGAAAGAAGACATTTTAAGAATTAGTCTATTGACTTTTTGCACCAAATAATTTTGTCATTTATTACATGGCTGTGACATAAGATTAATGAAGTTACTTTGAGCTAGTTCTAGCTGCTTGTGTACTATAGGTAACTCTTAATTCCTTTTTAGTATTCCACACCCCCCACCCCGCCTATGCTCTTGTTATCAATACATTTAATGTATAGTTTATTTCTGCATGATGGGAGTTTTTTTTTTCTTTTGTTAAACAGGCTGCTTTTGTCAGAGATGTTTTGTTACCGGGAGAATGGGATGTATGTGTAACTTCTTATGAAATGCTTATTAAAGAGAAGTCTGTTTTCAAAAAATTTAATTGGAGGTACTTAGTTATTGATGAAGCTCACAGGATCAAAAATGAAAAATCCAAGGTAATTTGATATTTAGATTTGAAAATCACTTGTGCCTTCATTTAGAATATGATCAATATGCAGACCATTCTAATGATGAATTTGGTTCTTTCAGTTGTCAGAAATAGTGAGGGAATTCAAGACTACAAATCGACTATTATTAACTGGAACACCTCTTCAAAACAACTTGCATGAACTTTGGTCACTTCTTAATTTTTTGTTACCAGATGTCTTTAATTCAGCTGATGTAAGTACTTCTTACTATTTTCTGGTTGGAGTAGTTTTTTGATACTTAATATTTTTGTAATAGAACTGGCCTGCTTCAAGGAACATACAAACTTACATAGAAAGAGATCAGAATTTTGGTTACCAGAGGTGGGAACCAGGGGAGAAGCAGAATTGGATGAAGGCAGTTAAAAGGTGCAAAGTTTATTGTACTTATTTATCTTCCACTTATAAGATTATTAAGTACTTGAGATGTACAGCATGATAAATGTAACACTGCTGCATGTTATATATGAAAATTGTTAAGAGTAAATAGTGACTAAAATAACAGTAAATCCTAAAGTTCTCTTCACAATATTTTTTCTGTTTATCAAAAATCGTATATCTGTATTAAATGGTGGATGTTCTTTAAACATTGTCATTGCAGTGTACGCTTCAAACCTCATCCAGAGCTGTCAGTTTATCTTGGTAAAACCAGAAGAATTAAAGAATTTGGCCTACATTTTCGTACAGCTTGAGATAGTTGTTACTTTTCACACTTGTAGGTAGTTAGCCTCCTGTAAGCTACCAAGTTTTGTTTGGATATGAGAATTTGCTTTTGTGCCTTTGATTTCAGTCTCGTTTCTGAAGTCATGGCTTGCTCTCTCTGGAGTGTCATAAGTATGCACTCTTATTGGGTGGTCACTTTGGCCTGACACTGCTCTAGGTGGATTGCTTAAGTTCTTAAGGTGGTGCTCAGGCTAGTTCCCAAGTGTATTTGGGGACTTGCTGTTGCCTGAGTTTTAAGTCCCCAGGATGGCCTCTTCCCAGGATGGCCTTCACATTGGGTGAAGTCTGTCTAGCCATATTTTCTATGGTCTAACAAGCATAGAGACTAATCCTTACCTTTGATAGGTTATTTGTGGTGATAGAAATGGTTAATTAATTCTTGGTTGTATTTAGCAAAATGTACGTTATGTTGACAGTCTATGCAATTAGTAATTTTGGTTGTCTGTCAGGCTCGACTTCATTTTTGAACCTTTGCTCCCATTTCTGGAGTGTGTGTATGTGTGTGTGTTTGTGTGTGTATGGCTTTGAAGAGCTTATTCAGATAAGCTCAGAAAGCTGTTTAATTTTGATTGGGTGTGTTATGTAAGGATCATTTTAGGAGTAGATTTTATTATTTTTACATTTTAAAGTTTTTTTTGAGAAGATTGTATTATTGAAAGGCAATTAAATCAGTGTCAGCTAGCTACTTTAGTTCTGTTTTTACTTATTTTGATTTTTGCTTTTGAGATAATTTTTCTTACCACATTGATGTGTTTATTTGCTTAATGATCTCTGTTAAAACTTTGTTTTAGTTAACACAATTCTAAGATTATGTTTACTAGTTAAGCAAATACAGTTAATGCTTGAACAATAGAAGTGGGTGGGTCCACATGCACAAATTATTTTTCAGTGGTAAATACTAAGTTCTGCATGATATGCAGTGGTTAAGCTGACTATAAGTTGCATGTGGCTTTTCAGTTGCATGGAGTGTTGGTGCTCCTAACCTCTGTGTTGTTCAGGGGACAGCTGTATATAATAAACATGCTAAAGAGGTAAAGCTAGGGAAGCTGTCCTTTTCTAATCCTACCCAAATACTCATGAAATGTCAGTATTCTCAATTTTACTGTTAGTAAGTTTAACGAAAATTGACATTGCTCTAGAAACCTCGTGTTTAAGGTATAGGAGTGGTCTTAGCAAACTGTAAAGTGGGTTTAACTTAAGATTTTCTGAAACCGAAGCTTTTTTTTTTTTCAGGAATATTGATTTTCATATCTACAAAACTGTCTCCAATTATTTTCTTTTCACTTTGAAACTTGTCATCTTGATGTTTAAGAAATACATGATTCTAAAATGAATTGCTAACAGTAACACACATTAAAAGGAACTAAATGATTTTTTGCAGTTGACAGTTCAAATATTAAATTAATTTAGAAGTTGTTATATGCTATATAACCTAGCATAATAAGGTATTTGCAGTTACTATTACGGCTGTGAATTTGAGCGAACTGGGAGGTAGTGAAGGCCGGGAGGCTTGGCGTGCTGCCGACCATGGGATCGCAAAGAGTTGGACACGCCTTAGCGACTGAACACACATAAAGTTACTATTACTCTAATCTTAATGTATTTTTTGTTTGTTAATCTAGGACTTCGATTCCTGGTTTGATACAAATAATTGCCTTGGGGATCAAAAGTTAGTTGAGAGGCTTCATATGGTAAGTATTTTGGAGTGGAGTTAAAAAAACATGTTTTTAATGGGAAAAATGATACAGATTAGTAGATTATTTTTCTATTAACAAAAAGCACAGTGGCTTTAGAGCCAAATCTGTTTGAATCTGCCCACTTTAGTACTTACTGTTAGGATGGGAGGAGGTAGTAATGTATGGCAGTTTTAGTCTTAGAGCCTAGGGTGAAATTCTAACTTAGTGAATTAATTAATTAATCCCTTAGGGTTAATGTACAGTGGGGGAAAGAAGAGTTGCGTAAGAACTTAATATGAACAAGTTTTGGAAGCTTTAGTTCTATTCACCTGCCATAGGAGAATCTTAACAGATTTGCTTCCGAAAGGCTAAAGGTCCATCTGTTGTTCTTAAACCAATTGGTTGTGTACAAGCAACTGCTAATAGTGCAATGTGAACAGAGTTGATGTTTTGCTGTGAAATACAGCTTTGTTCCTTCCTATGAAGATTCACAAGTGAAAGTTGGTAGGAAGATAGAAATTTCTCTAACAGACCCCAGGTTATAATACTCGGACCAGCAGGATAGAGCATGTAAGCATGACATACAAGGCCTTTCATGACCTAACTCAGGGTTTCTCAACTTGTGTTGACATTTTGGTGCAATTTTTGGAGGATGGGGCAGGTGGTTTTCTTGTTCAGTAGCAGCATCCTGGACACTTCTGCTCACTCTATGCCAGTAGTATGCCCTCATTTGTGACAGTCAGAAATGTTTCAAGGCCCTAGAAACATGTCCTGTGGGACAGAATCTCTTTTCCTCCAAAGAATTAATGTTTCTGTTAATAATGTTCTCCGACTTCTGTCTCACTCCTTAGTAAAGCTTTACTTTGCTAAATTGACCCCACTGTCAGTTTTCTGTAACCACTGTGCTCATTTCAGTGTCTTTGCTTATCTTTTCCACATCTAGTATTCTCTTTCTTGCCTTTATGAATAACACTTCAGCCAGGACTCGGTGGTGATGTCACCTTCTCCATGAGTACCCAGGCCGAGGCCAGCCTAGAGACTCCTCTCTAGCCTGTCTTTAATAATCCAACTCTAACATTATGGGACTTTGCACAGGCTACTGAAATGACTCCTTTACAAATGCTTTCCCTCTGGATTGTAAACACAAAGGCAGGATGTGTCTTACATTTGCCTTTGTATCCCTAGCATAATGCCTGGTTCAAAGTGCATATTTGATTAAGGAAAAATTGAAAAACTTCTGAGTGTTCAAATATTTGTATATAAATGAATTTTAAGGTTCTCTAAAATTCTGTGTACTGAAATTGTATTTTGTACATATTTGAAGATAATGGTCTCCTAGACACTTTTGTTTAATTTTGGATGGCATTTAAGCATGTAAGCACTCAATTTAGATTTGTTCAGAGGGTTGTGGGGTATGTATGTGTAGACTTTGCTTAATAAATAGATAGGTACATGTAGGTAAAGCATACTAAAGCACAACAGGATACCGGTTTTGGCATTTGTTTATTTTATTTAGATAGCAGCATGAATATGCTTCTCAAATCAGGGGGTATAGGTCCGGTAGCTGCCTCGCCGTGCTGTCTTGAGATTGTAATGACAGTGTGTTCACAGTCACATGGTGTACTTGGGCATGAGAGAATTCTTTAAATGAGTTTTCTTTAGTTGGCAAAAAATCCCACACCAAAGCCTAAATTGTGTATATTTTTAATAACCCCAGAATGTATGAGTTGGCTGAGTGAGTTCTCTGCTGGTTTTACCTGGATTTACCCAGCTGCATGTACACGGACAGTTCTGGAAGAGGGCCGGGGGGCTGAAGGTCCTTGCCCACATGGCTGGCAGTTGGTGCCAGCTTTTGGTTGGGCTCCACTAGCTTCCTTATGTGATGATATTTGAGTGTTGCTTATTGTTTTTCTCATCAGTTTTTGTTGTTCACATTTTTATAAGCTAGTGGTAAATAAAACGAAGGAAGATAAAAATAAAAGGATATCTTTTGCTTTATAGCTGTCTTACAATTATTTTATGAAAATCAATTACCTATATACAACAGGGGTATGTCTCACAAATATAATATTGTGTAAAAGAAACCAGATATAAATTGGGCATATACTATGAGTCTTTGTATATAAATAAAGTTAAAAACCATCAAAACTGATGTATGACGTTAAAAACTGAATATTGCTTACCTTTGGGAAGGAAGGCGGGGGGATAGTGACTGGGAAGGTTGCAGAAGGATTTGTGGGATGTTCTGTTTATCTAGAAGATGGTTACNATATAAATTGGGCATATACTATGAGTCTTTGTATATAAATAAAGTTAAAAACCATCAAAACTGATGTATGACGTTAAAAACTGAATATTGCTTACCTTTGGGAAGGAAGGCGGGGGGATAGTGACTGGGAAGGTTGCAGAAGGATTTGTGGGATGTTCTGTTTATCTAGAAGATGGTTACATGGCTATGTTTACTCGATTGAAATGTATTGAACTATATATTTACAATTTGTATACTTTATATTTGTCTACTTCCATAAGAAAAAGATAAATTAGGGAACAGTAACCATGATGACATCATAATGTGGACATAGCCTTTTCTTAAGTGGTTTTAAATTTGAAAGGCAGTGAATGTTGAAAATATCATCTTTAAAATTTACTGTTGTTTTTTACACTTTATGACAAGTGTATCAAGTGTTTACTTATATTGAATAGTCATCTTAACATACTCTTTAGGAAGTCTGTAATAATAAATTATATATTTGGAAGGGAGAAGTCCTGAGAATCTTTTGATATTCAAGAAGGCACATTTCTGTGTATTTAATGGGCGCTTTTGAGATCCTGAACTATTACGTTACCGATAAGGTCATCTCCATTTCTTTCTGCTCTTTTAAGGTTTTGCGCCCGTTCCTCCTTCGTCGAATTAAGGCTGATGTTGAAAAGAGTTTACCTCCAAAGAAGGAAGTAAAAATCTATGTGGGTCTTAGCAAAATGCAAAGGGAATGGTATGTGTTTTGAGATGGTTTTGAAATCATTCTTAATTCTTCCCTAACTTTCATTTGTATTTTGCTTTTGTGCTTGTATTGTCAAAGAATTCAGTTTGCTGGTTTGCACTCAGCCTGAACAGGTTCCCAGATGTAGAACCTATGACTTCCTAATCAAATTTATGATACAAAGTATTTGTTAAAGATGAAAGAATCAGGTTGGGAAGTATAAGAATTCAGAAGTTAAACTTGGCATTTAACAGAGAAGGATGTAAAGCCTCTACGTGGGTTTTTAAAAAGAAACCGTGGTGGCACAGACGTGAGACACGCGGTTAACCTGCTGGGTCATAAACACTGGCCCGTGGGCTCATGCAAGTCCCTGATAAGTCGGAGACGGCAGAGGTCTGAGAAAACCTAAGTGCTTTCTCTTATCTCAGAAAGCTACATTTATTTAGTTTATAAGTCCATTTTGAGCTGATATTTTATTTTAGGTAAGATTAAAATGTCCTTTTGTGAAATTACAGTAACGACACATGATAACTATTTTAAAAGCACCTAAATACAGCATACTAAGAAAGTTGAAAACCTTGTAAATTTCTGTTATTTTTGTTTTTTCTCTTTTCCTTTTTTAAAAGTTTTATGGGTGTATGAAATCTTAAAAGGCTAGAAACTGCTGACTTAAGTGTTCAGAGGAGGGAAGTAATTAGCCACTCTGTTCTTACTGCATCTCAAGTATGTTCAGTACTCAACATTGATAAGTATTTTTTCAAGGGGCTGGAGTTGTTGGTAAAAGGACAGAAAAGATAAAAGGAAAAGAAATGGGCAAAAGGTAGCCCTTTCTAAATGTCCTCGAAAATTTTGAAAGGTTTTAATAGAGTATTAAAGAGTTTGGCTTGTCTTATATGGCTCTAAAATACAGAATTAAGACATGAATCAGTGCTGAGGTAAAGCAAATTTTTTTTTAGTTTATAACCACATTGGTGAATTTTACAGTAGAATTGTGTTGGAAAGGTCTGCCTTGAATATTTTGTGCCTGCTAATTGGCGTTGTTAAGCATAGGTGGCTTTGGTTATTTAAATTGTTGCTCAGAGGATTCAGGGTCCTGAAACTTTGGTATTTGGACAGATTACTCTTTCCTTTAGGATAATGTCTAACTTTTTAGTGTATAGTCAAGGCTTTTCGTAATCCAACCTTAGTTTAACTACCCCCTTCTCTCCCCTCAGCCCATGTACTTTAACTTACATTTAAAGCTGTTGTATTAATTGTGTTTTCATCATCATGCCTTATGCTCTCATAATTCTTATTTCCTCTTTACCCAAATGCTACCCTGACCACATTGAATAGTAATGGAATAGTAGCATTCTTCTTTTGGGAAACACTACAGAGTAAAGTTTGGCTTTATTACTTAAAAATGTTGTATCATTATAGTTTTGTTTCAGTTCATCCCAAGAAGATGAATTTACTCTTTTGGGACTCTAGGCCCTAGCATTATAGGTGCACATTAGAACACTGAGGGTGGGGAGGGGGAAGGCAGTAAAGAGAAACAAGAAGAAAGAAGTTTGCATGAAGTTCACGTGATACGCTCCTAAGCACACATTAGAAGTTGATGGGTTGTTCCGTATGAGTATTCTGGGGCTGAGATGGGATTAAGTATATAAAATGGCAGGGACCCATCCAGGAACATTTGAGCCATCAACGTTTTCCTTTAAAATGTTTTTCTTTTCACTAGGTACACCCGGATATTAATGAAGGATATAGATATACTGAACTCTGCAGGGAAGATGGACAAAATGCGGCTGCTGAACATTCTGATGCAGTTGAGGAAATGCTGTAACCACCCCTATCTCTTTGATGGGGCTGAACCGGGTCCACCTTACACAACGGACATGCATCTCGTTACCAACAGTGGCAAAATGGTGGTGTTAGACAAACTGCTCCCTAAATTAAAAGAACAAGGTACCTCTGTTACTGGTATCAAACGGAGAAGTGGTGGAAACTTTTAAGAATCTGATGTTAAAGTGAGGACGCTCCCCTGCACTGGCACTTTGTAAAGCTGAAGTTTGGGACATTGAAACACTCCTATCCGTTAATCTGAGCTTCACACCCCACCCCGCCAGCCCCCCAATTTTAAGCCTCAAATTTTTTAGAAAGCGAGCTGTAGTTAGGGCAGTCAAACTCACTGGATTTTGAGGGGAAATTTTCATTTTCTATACACTTTACTAGAAATACCGTTTTTTTTGGTTATAATATGCCAAAGAGTGCCCTTCCCACTCATAGACAGTTCACAGAGCCTTTGATAGATAGTGGTGATGTGTTCAGGCTGGTGGTCTTCAGTTATTTATGTGTATTTTTAATTTAATTAAACATTATGTGCATGGACCCAAAACAGTTTTATTCATAATATGCTGACTTTTTGTATGAAAGTGAGTGTGTGTACAGATTTGTTTAAAGTACATGAGTGTAGAGTGAGTTCAGCATGAAGCCAGCTTCAGCAGCTATCAATTAGTGGCAAAGCTTGTCTTCATCTGTACTGTACCTATTTCCTCCTTTCGGACTCGTGAACCATATCCCAGATAGCAAGGCATTTCATGAACAAATTATTCTATAAAATGAAGTACACAGGCTTCAAATTTCTCCATTCGTGTTTCTCTGTATATTTTGATAAGAATGATGATTGTACCAGTAGATGACTGTTTCAGGATATTGGCTGTTGAAAACATTGTTAGAGTTGTCAGTGAATTTGTTTTCTTTTTATACCTTTCTTGGGAAATGTATTTTTTAAAATGCTTTCCTTAAAAGTTGAGTAATTGAAGAAACTTAAGTGTGCCGGGAAGGGTGCAAGAACTTGCTCGGAGACTACTGAGCATCCTTGCGCATTTAGGGCATGAGAACGTGGAACGCGGGCAGAGCATCAGCCTCAGATTCTGAGACAAGGCAGTTTCATCATTTTCAAAAATGATCCACTAGTCACCTTATATCCTACTGAAGGCCTTGTGCCACTGCCTAAAGAAATGGAAGCATTGGAAATTTGCATTGTGGCCTAAATGGAGGATGATGGTGCAGGTGCTAGGCACACCTGGGTGGTCCTTCCATCTGGAGTGGATCTTCAGAACTTGTGTGAAGTCAGGGTACTGGGTGTGTGTCAAGGGATGCCTGGGCCTTGCACAAGGAAGGGTTGTTGTGATGGGATATGTGGGATATAAAGATGTCTTTGGGATGGCATGATTTCCCAGGCCAGAGGCAGATAACCTTTCTTGTTTACCTTAGTGTGTTTTATAAATACTACCCTTTTCTGTTTGTGCCTTGATGGGAAAAATGTGGGGAGTGACTGACTTGAATAATAAACAATGTGTAGTTTTATCCTTGTAACTGCATTACCTGGAATTAAGGGATAATTGGTTAGTCTTGGTTTTGGTTAGCTGTAAATTTAAATAAATTTTTTTTTTACTTCTGAAGCTTCTGATAATGGTCTGTTACATTTGCCAACAGGTTCGCGAGTATTGATCTTCAGTCAGATGACCAGGGTATTGGATATTTTGGAAGATTATTGCATGTGGAGGAATTATGAGTACTGTAGGTTGGATGGACAGACACCCCATGATGAGAGACAAGTGAGTAAAATCTGGGGAGGGGAGATTACAAAATTATTAGATAAAATACTTTTCTGACTTTATTTTATGTCCTTAGGAGTCCATCAATGCGTACAATGAACCAAACAGCACAAAGTTTGTTTTTATGTTAAGCACACGAGCTGGTGGTCTTGGCATCAATCTTGCTACTGCTGATGTTGTGATTTTGTATGACTCAGATTGGAATCCCCAAGTAGATCTTCAGGCTATGGTAAGAGATAACAAATATACTCTGTGCTTAATAGATGTTTTAGTTAAAGTGAGGTAATGGGCAGTCTACAAATGTCAGTGACTGGATCCAATAGAATTGTATTTTCTCTGACCTAATAGTTCACTGAGGGTGTTTTGCAGGTGATCATCCATCTAAATCAGGGTATTTCCATCTTACATCTGCCATGCCTTAGGACCTTAGAGTCCTGTTATATCCTTTCCATCAGGAGAGAAAACTGGGGATTGCCCAGGGAATTTTTCATGGGTCAGAACTGACAGTGTCCCCAGTGTGATTGGCCAGCACTTAATCACATAGTGTAACTTACTGCACAGCAGTGGGTAACTGACAGTAGAGTTGTGTCCTTGGAGGCACGGTAAACAGGTTTGGGGAGCTGCTAAACTGCCTGCCATGTTTGATGCTTAAAATCTTAGGCCCATGCATCTTGAGTATCTTGGCCAGATGAAAAGAATTGTTCTTATGCTGAGGAAACTTACGGATCTATAGAGTAATAGGAAAACATAAAAGTTTGGACGTTGGTACTGCTGATAACTTGGCCTGTGGTGTTGATAGCTCCTTGTTGGTCACTTTCATCCTGTGACTCTCTCTAGAGGTGGCTGGGAAAATCGATCAATTAGAAATAGGGATGCTTTATAAGAGTGTGTTTTCTGAACTTAACAGAAGTGAAACAGAAAATGGAATTCAGGTTAGTTTGACTTCTTAAATGTAGTTGATTGGGTACTGTTTAGACTAGGATTTTTGTATTGTTGTCAAGTTTGTTTATGTCAGTTTTCCTCCCTAAATGTAGTGAAAATTTAGATTTGATTTAGTAGAAAAACATTTTGAATTTAAACTTAAAAAAATATTTTAAAAAGTTTTATTGTCATACTTAAAGATTATAATTTTGTCTGTGTTGTCTGAAGACNAACCTTTCTTGTTTACCTTAGTGTGTTTTATAAATACTACCCTTTTCTGTTTGTGCCTTGATGGGAAAAATGTGGGGAGTGACTGACTTGAATAATAAACAATGTGTAGTTTTATCCTTGTAACTGCATTACCTGGAATTAAGGGATAATTGGTTAGTCTTGGTTTTGGTTAGCTGTAAATTTAAATAAATTTTTTTTTTACTTCTGAAGCTTCTGATAATGGTCTGTTACATTTGCCAACAGGTTCGCGAGTATTGATCTTCAGTCAGATGACCAGGGTATTGGATATTTTGGAAGATTATTGCATGTGGAGGAATTATGAGTACTGTAGGTTGGATGGACAGACACCCCATGATGAGAGACAAGTGAGTAAAATCTGGGGAGGGGAGATTACAAAATTATTAGATAAAATACTTTTCTGACTTTATTTTATGTCCTTAGGAGTCCATCAATGCGTACAATGAACCAAACAGCACAAAGTTTGTTTTTATGTTAAGCACACGAGCTGGTGGTCTTGGCATCAATCTTGCTACTGCTGATGTTGTGATTTTGTATGACTCAGATTGGAATCCCCAAGTAGATCTTCAGGCTATGGTAAGAGATAACAAATATACTCTGTGCTTAATAGATGTTTTAGTTAAAGTGAGGTAATGGGCAGTCTACAAATGTCAGTGACTGGATCCAATAGAATTGTATTTTCTCTGACCTAATAGTTCACTGAGGGTGTTTTGCAGGTGATCATCCATCTAAATCAGGGTATTTCCATCTTACATCTGCCATGCCTTAGGACCTTAGAGTCCTGTTATATCCTTTCCATCAGGAGAGAAAACTGGGGATTGCCCAGGGAATTTTTCATGGGTCAGAACTGACAGTGTCCCCACTGTGATTGGCCAACACTCAATCACATAGTGTAACTTACTGCACAGCAGTGGGTAACTGACAGTAGAGTTGTGTCCTTGGAGGCACGGTAAACAGGTTTGGGGAGCTGCTAAACTGCCTGCCATGTTTGATGCTTAAAATCTTAGGCCCATGCATCTTGAGTATCTTGGCCAGATGAAAAGAATTGTTCTTATGCTGAGGAAACTTACGGATCTATAGAGTAATAGGAAAACATAAAAGTTTGGACGTTGGTACTGCTGATAACTTGGCCTGTGGTGTTGATAGCTCCTTGTTGGTCACTTTCATCCTGTGACTCTCTCTAGAGGTGGCTGGGAAAATCGATCAATTAGAAATAGGGATGCTTTATAAGAGTGTGTTTTCTGAACTTAACAGAAGTGAAACAGAAAATGGAATTCAGGTTAGTTTGACTTCTTAAATGTAGTTGATTGGGTACTGTTTAGACTAGGATTTTTGTATTGTTGTCAAGTTTGTTTGTGTCAGTTTTCCTCCCTAAATGTAGTGAAAATTTAGATTTGATTTAGTAGAAAAACATTTTGAATTTAAACTTAAAAAAATATTTTAAAAAGTTTTATTGTCATACTTAAAGATTATAATTTTGTCTGTGTTGTCTGAAGACATTATGTGTATTTTATTTCCATTAACCTAATAAAATTAACATGGTAGTTTCTCACATATTCAACATGTTGTATACTTCTGGAAGGATTTCTTGTGAGATAACTTATTAATTTGATTGAAATTGAGACTTTAGGAACTGTTAATGAAATGTTACTGAATAAGAATTCATCAGTGTTTTGTTTCATATTTTTAAAACCATCTTGTATTTGAGAATATTTTCATTTTGTTTCTCAAGATACACATTCAAATGTTATTTATGTGAATTTTCAACTGGATTCAAAGTAACCTAGTTATTTTCCTAGGACCGAGCACATAGAATTGGACAGACCAAGACAGTCAGAGTGTTCCGCTTCATAACCGATAACACTGTAGAAGAAAGGATAGTGGAGCGTGCTGAGATGAAACTCAGACTGGATTCCATCGTCATCCAGCAGGGTGAGCCTTAGGACTTTAGACGTTTACCAGGTTGAATTTATAACACTTCCCCCCTGGGTATTCGGGTTCAGAATTATTTATTGAGCAGCCACAGATGCCAGGCGTTGTTCTTAGTGCTGAGAATATAAAGGTGACTGAAACCAACCAGTGTTCTTACTTTCAAGATGTTTATAACTGAGTGAGAGTGAGACACAGAACAAGCATTTATGTAAGTAGGACTAGAAGGTGAGAGTGAGATTTTATTTTGAATGAATGGAAGGGAGCCTCAGGTTCTTGTGCCAGATAAGCTTTCAAGGAAGACATTTGTGCTTTCATGAAGCTTAAGATAGATCGTTTAGTGATGGGATATGTAAAATTTTAAAGTGAAAAAGCAATCTCTCAACCTTTCGCCTGTGTTGGTGTCTTTCCCTCGCACATTGTGTTGTAACCAAATACATTTTCTCTGTCCCTGAAGCTAAGAGGTTCCCGTCGTGTTCTTATGTTAGTCGCCCAGTCTTGTCCAGCTCTTTGCGACCCCGTGGACTATAACCCGCCAGGCTCTCTGCCCTTGCAATCTCCAGGCAAGAATACTGGAGTGGGTAGCCATTCCCTTCTCTGGGGGATCTTTCCAACCTAGGGATCCAACCTGACTCTCCTGCACTTCAGGCAGACTCTTTACTGTCTGAGCCACCAGGGAAGTCTGAATGGACTTTGTTGAAATTAGAAAATTCTGTACATCAGAACTTCTTTTTTTTGGCCATGTAGTTTGTGGAGTCTCAGTTCCCCAACCAGGGACTGAGCACAGACCACAGAAGAGAAAGCCCAGAACCCTAACCTCTGGGCCGCCAGGGGGCTGTGTGTTCTCTACTGGTGGCTCCGTTTGTGTGTTCGGTTTCGTCAGCCACGGTCTTCGGTGCCTTGTAAGGAAGGGAGTGTTACATTTCTTTGATATCCCTTAATGTGCCATCACTTCATGGCAGATAGGTGGGGAAACAGTGAGAGACTTTATTTTCTTGGGCTCCAATAATACTGCAGATGGTGACTACAGCCATGAATTTAAAAGATGCTTACTCCTTGGAAGAAAAGCTATGACAAACCTAGACAGCATGTTAAAAAGCAGAGACGTTATTTTGCCAGCAAAGGTCTGTCTAGTCAAAGCTGTGGTTTTTCCAGTAGTCATGTGTGGATGTGAGAGTGAGAGTTGGACTACATAAAGAAGGCTGAGTGCTGAAGAATTGATGCTTTTGAACTGTGGTGTTGGAGAAGACTCTTGAGAGTCCCTTGGACTGCAAGGAGGTCCAGCCAGTCCATCCCAAAGGAAATCAGTCCTGGGTGTTCACTGGAAGGACTGATGGTAAAGCTGAAACTCCAGTACTTTGGCTGCCTCATGTGAAGAGCTGACTCATTGGAAAAGCCCCTGATGCTGAGAAAGATGGAAGGCAGGAGGAGAAGGGGACAACAGAGGATGAGATGGTTGGATGGCATCAGCGACTCAATGGACATGAATTTGAGTAAACTCTGGGAGTTGGTGATGGACAGAGAGGCCTGGCGTGCTGCAGTCGTTGGGGTCGCAAACAGTTATACATGACTGAACTGAACTGAATTGAATGCCATTCATAGAGTTAGCCATGTGTCGTATACATAAAGACAATACATGATTGAATACTGTTATTTTTGTTAATAGTTGCTTAACAGGCTTATTTTGTACCAGGTCATATGCTCAATATTTAAATACAGAGTATTATCTTTAGTCTTCATGCCAGCTGGAGGTTGGCATCAGAGGTAGAAGTGAGTTGCTTGTCTATCATGTATACACCTAGGAAGTGACTCATCTAGGGTATCAAAAGCTGTATAAATTATTACAGTGAAATGTTTAATTAGGGAAGTCTCGGGGGACTTCTGGGGCCTGCCAAACAGTGAAATTTCTCATGAGCGATATAATGGTCCTCACATTCATCCATGGTTTTAGAAAGACATCTGCCTTGTGGTTCTTGCTGGCAATTATTTTCATCTCTGAAACACCTTTTTTTTTTTTTTTTNTCTATAGTACTTAGCAAGATTGGTCAAGTTTTCATAGCTTTTCCCCCAAGCTCAGTGATTATATGCTTTGTTTCCTTTGCTTTGAAGGGATTTACCAATTGGAATAAGAGAGATTTTAACCAGTTTATCAAAGCTAACGAGAAGTGGGGTCGTGATGATATTGAAAATATAGCAAGAGAAGTAGAGGGAAAAACTCCAGAAGAAGTCATTGAATACCTGTCTCTTATACACATTGCTAGTAGCTTTGTTAATCCCATTTATAGACATACTAGTCAAACAGCAAGCCTTCAGTATATGCCTCTGGGTTATGTTTGGTGTACTAAGGGATATAATAAAAAATATGGTAATATATAGAAGTACTTACTTCTGAAAAGTTCCTTCCCACCAACAAGAAAATAATTCCTGTAAGCCTAAGAACATTTTTGTAGCATTGAGATAGCTTTCAAGAATCATATTCTTTGTATTGAAGATGTATGTGTCTTAACTTTGAAAGTCACAGATATTTGATGTTGTATTCTGTGAGGGACCTAAAACCATGATACAAGGATTTAAGGTCCCAGAAAACAACTTGTTTCTTTATCTACTCATTACAAGTTGATTGAAGTAGAAAAATTGAAGCATAAGTATATGTGAATAACTCTTGAAGTTTGGCAGTGTGAAGGTTTTTGTACTTCATTTTCTAAGTAGGAAAGACTGATTTGGGATTATTAGTAATAATACTAATCAGTTTCTGCTTATCAGAAACTTGCTGTGTTTATAATACTCTCATCTAAGTTTTGGTAATTTGATTTTCAAATATCCAAAATTACTGTTATTCTCACACGAGAATATATTTTATTGAGATGGTATTCAGTAGACTTTATTACATAATATGTAAGCTTTAATAAATATTTTAAATATTAACAACTTAAAATTTGGCATTTTATGTAAAAGTGAAAATTACCAAACGTGAATAAACAGAAATGATGATTGAGGTAAAATTTTATGGGTTTATATCTAACATTTAAAATTCCGAAGTTTAATTAATATTACACATCAACATCTTTTTTCAGGAAGACTTGTGGATCAGAATCTGAACAAAATTGGGAAAGATGAAATGCTTCAAATGATAAGGCATGGGGCAACACATGTATTTGCCTCAAAGGAGAGTGAGATTACTGATGAGGATATTGATGGTATTTTGGAAAGAGGTGCAAAGAAGGTGAGAGGCAGATTAAATGATTATTTCTAGTATATAAAATACTTTAAACCAGAACTGAGGAAATAGCTGTCTAAGTCATACTTTACTTCCAAAGAGGTGATGTACTATAAAGTCCAGTTAGTTTTGACTGTAGTTCTCGTGCTTTTATAGAATTCTCAAATCTAAAAAGATTTTTCTTTTGTTTCCTTAGACTGCAGAGATGAATGAAAAGCTCTCCAAGATGGGTGAAAGCTCACTTAGAAATTTTACAATGGATACAGAGTCGAGCGTTTATAACTTTGAAGGAGAAGATTATAGAGAAAAACAAAAGGTAATTTAGAAAGAGATTTTGGTTATTTTAAGACTTAGTATTTTACTTGAAAATTGGAATTTAAGTCTTAGGTGTGATGCCTTATCTCAAACAGCAGTCATTTCTGTTTACTCACGTCTGAATTATTTTCATTTTTGTGGTAAATTTAATGCCAGATTTTCAGTTGGTAAATGCTGAAATGTTTTAAAAATTTATGTATACTGTTACAGTAAAGTATATTGTGTGGGGTGATTATAGTAATTAGGGATATTTGGAAATTAAAACTATTGCCAAAAGTAAAACTTGTCACAACATTATTAGTTTTTTTTTTCCCTAAGCATAATTGGCTATTAATAATTAAAGGGATGAACTTGCTAATTTCTAAATTGCTATTTCCGTCCTAATTAGTATTATATAGTGAAATTAGAAAATACCTGCAGGGCAGAAGGAAAATAATTCCACCTAATGATTTCCCTTTTAACATTTAGACATTAATATCCTCTGAATTTTTTCTAGTCTAAATATTTATCTACATTTCTCTCCTAATTTTAGTTCTAGCATACCATCTGTAGCGTTTCTTTTTTCACCCAATTATCATTAATTTGGTCAGGAAATAATTACTGAATGTTTTATGCTATTCACTAGCCATTCTCTTGTGTGTTAATTGCATTAGTCCCTAGCCTCCTATAGTCTAGGGTGTTACGCATTTCTGCATTTATAAATAAGTCATATTGATGTAACAGTAGGAGTTGCATTCATGTAAGATTTGTGACTGTATAATAAAAGTTGGTGATTTGAACTGTTTCCCATGGGCTAGATTGCATTCACAGAGTGGATTGAGCCTCCTAAACGAGAAAGAAAAGCCAACTATGCTGTCGATGCCTATTTCAGGGAAGCTCTTCGTGTCAGTGAACCTAAAGCACCCAAGGTGAGTTGACAGAGCAGAGCACAAATATCTAAAAATATTGGAAATGCAAATTATTTTTCTTATATTCTTGCAGTAAAATCAGATTGAGAATTAAATTTTGTGTGGTTTCTTCCAGTGTACCTCCTTCAGCTTTTGTTGAAAGTTTCTAAAAGTTAGTTTTAAATGTAAGCATTTATAATTTGCTTGATGTTTGTTAAATTTTATGGAAGATGCATTCAGTTGCTTGGAGAATTGGCTGTTATGGTTTTATCGACTGCAAAAAGATTTCAGATAGATTTAAGCAAAATAGGTTTGTTTTTTTGTTTGTTTTTACAAACAATGCTTTTTGTTTTTTTTTTTTTTTAGGCTCCTCGACCTCCAAAACAGCCCAATGTTCAGGATTTCCAGTTCTTTCCTCCACGTCTATTTGAATTACTGGAAAAAGAAATTCTATATTACAGAAAAACAATTGGTTATAAGGTAACAGAAGTAAAACTTTGTAACTAATCTCATTTGTTTTAATTTACTAAATGCATGATATCAATATATTTTCTTGGATTAAAACTTGTAAAATTTCATGTAGTTGGTTAAGAGTTTAGTTCATCACATATTTCCTGAAATATATTGGCTGATGACACAGAAAAAATATGTATATTTTTAGGTCCCTCGAAATCCTGACCTACCAAATGCAGCACAGGCACAAAAGGAAGAGCAGCTTAAAATCGACGAAGCTGAACCCCTTAATGATGAAGAGTTAGAGGAGAAGGAGAAGCTTCTGACGCAGGTATAGCTTTCTGTCAAAACCAGGTTTAGTCACGGTTATTTTGTAAGGTACCCTGTTAGGTTCTGTGGGGATCAGCAAAAGAAGTCAAGTTTTTGCTTTCAGAAGTGGAATAATTGGAGTTGATGTGTTAGGTTCTGTGGGGATCAGCAAAAGAAGTCAAGTTTTTGCTTTCAGAAGTGGAATAATTGGAGTTGATGAAGCATGGGCATGTGGGTGTATGCTACGTTGTGATTGTCATTAGTTGTGGAGGTAGAAGAGAAGAGGATAGACTTACACTAAATATAGTTGTAGAGTCAGTGTCTTTGATCACCTTTCTTCCAGTGCTCCCACCTTCCCTTTCCTGTGGATCTCCTCATTTTTACTGTGTCGTCATTCTCAATTAGAAGTATTTGCTTGGTACTTTTTTTAGACATCCTTTAGGATTGAGTCAAGGCCTTTGAGAATCTAGCTTTAATCTACCTTTAAAGCTTTATTGTTACTTTGTTTCGCCGCTTGGTTTATATGTTTGTTCTTTACGTTCATTCTGGCTCTTTGTGTTCATTCCTCCTGACAATTTCTCCTTGAAAGCGCAGTGAAAATGCCACTTTTTTGTGCAGCATTTCTTATTCTCCCACTCAGACTTAGTTGCTTGGCTGTCTTAAGTAATGCATATGATGTATTGCCAGAGTGCACATCTATGTATGTGAATAGTTACCACTTTAAAATGACTTAGAACTCAGAGCAACGTAAATTTTTCTATAGTACTTAGCAAGATTGGTCAAGTTTTCATAGCTTTTCCCCCAAGCTCAGTGATTATATGCTTTGTTTCCTTTGCTTTGAAGGGATTTACCAATTGGAATAAGAGAGATTTTAACCAGTTTATCAAAGCTAACGAGAAGTGGGGTCGTGATGATATTGAAAATATAGCAAGAGAAGTAGAGGGAAAAACTCCAGAAGAAGTCATTGAATACTCAGGTACTTCTGTTATTTTAATAGGTGTCGGAATGTTCTCAGGCTTTTGGAGGGCTGTTGGAAAGTTGAGATTTTCTTACTATGAATGATGTATTTGTTTTCTTAATTAAAAAAAAATTTTTGGCCACACATGTGGCATGTGGGCTTTCCTGGTGGCTCAGATGATAAAGAATCTGGCTGCAATGCAGAAAACTAGGTTCGATCCCTGGGTTGGGAAGATCCCCTGGAGGAGGGCATGGCAGCCCATTCTGGTATTCTTGCCTGGAGAATCCCCATGGACAGAGGAGCCCACTGGCTACAGTCCATGGGTCACACAGAGGCAAACACAGTGGAGAGACTAAGCACAGCACCCACGTGGCATGTGCAGTCTTAGCTCCCTGCCCAGGGATTGAATCCACACCTCCTGAGCTGGAAGCATAGAGTCTTAACCTCTGAACCACCAGGGAAGTCCGTGAACGATGTTTTGATAAGCTAAAATTTGCCACAACTTAGGATCTTGTTTTGTTTTTTAAAAATTGAGTTGGAAAAGCTCCCCTTCTTTAAAATGGCATCATTAATTTTTCTTTTTTTATCCTTGTTAACTAACTGTAACCAAGAAAACAAGAACAGGTCACTGAATAATTGTGCTTTCTTTTTACTTCATTTCACTTTATACCTTTTCAAATACTATATAATTCTGTGTTTCCTAAAGTCTCTTGGGTTGACAAGTGGATATGTGTAGTTGTGCTCTGGTGATAGCTGAAAATTTCAAAAGAGCAGAGAATTAGGTGTTGGGAGATAATTAAATCATGCCGTTCACCTTATTTTTTTTTTTTACAGTTAAGAAACAGATAATTGTGTGACTTACTAGTGTTAGATGTGGGAAGAGGGGAAACATTTCTTAATCCTTAGCAAATAAAATAGAGCATTTATAGAAACAAGTTACTTATATTTCTTCCCTTTCTCCACCTCTCCCGTTTGCCCAATTTTACTCCTACAGCTGTGTTCTGGGAAAGATGCAATGAGCTGCAGGACATAGAAAAGATTATGGCTCAGATTGAAAGAGGAGAGGCAAGAATTCAGAGAAGAATTAGTATCAAAAAAGCACTTGACACGAAGGTACTTTAATATTAATAAGTATTGTAATTAATAAAATAACTCCTGTAAGTATAAGAGTTAAAGTAACTTTTTAAAAGGAAAAGAAATGATTTAAAATTAAAAATTTCTTCAGAGAACAACATTGAAATTTCACGGGCATTCTCAACAGAATTTACCTCAGTATTTCAGTTGGTATATGTGAGTCAGAGCCTCTGTGATGTAGCTCTTTGCTACCTGTACTAGAAAGTCTGAGTCTGTATTTATTTTTAGAATAATAAAGAACAGTTGTTTCAGAGCAAAGGTTGTGATACGATGGAAGTGCTTTGGATAAAAAATGGATGTGAAATAACATTTATAGCCAACTTTACTGAGTTTGAAATATAGGTTATATAGGATTTTTATTTTGTATAATGTGAAATCCGGTTTTCATAGATTGGACGGTACAAAGCACCTTTTCATCAGCTGAGAATATCTTATGGTACTAACAAAGGGAAAAACTACACTGAAGAGGAAGACCGCTTCCTGATCTGTATGCTTCACAAGCTTGGGTTCGACAAAGAAAATGTGTATGATGAGCTGCGGCAGTGTATTCGCAACTCTCCTCAGTTCAGATTCGACTGGTTTCTAAAATCCAGAACCGCAATGGTGAGTACTGGGGCCTTTTTGTAAAATGAAGCAAACAATTCAGAGGAAGTAGATAATGTCGTATTATTTAAGGTACCTTTTAAATTTTTATTAAGAGAAAATTTGTGTATCTTTGAAGTAAATTTTTGTTAGGTTGCTGTTTGTATCAAAGGTTAAAATAGTTCCTTAAGAAACAGTTCACCTCCACAGTTATAAACCTGATGTCATGAGTCACTTACAAAGTTTATTTGTTCCATTGTTTGATAGCACTTGTTTTAACATCACTGTATGCAAAGGGTTAGTTTTTTGTGTGAATTTTAATCAAGCTTTAAGTAGAAGAAAAAGTCACATCAGTTTTAACCTGTGAGTAAGATGATCACAATTTAAAGTTTGACTTTTGCTTTTGTAGATATACACACTTTTATAAAGAAAGGACTTCTACTCATGCATCTGCCCATCAGAAGACTGAATTTTCAGTCAATTAAAAAGAGCTCAGTGTGGTGAAACACTGTACTGTTTTAATGCTAGGTTCTGATCAGCAAGTTCCATTTTTATGATGTAAAATTAGAATTCAGAAAAATTTAGCTTTGATGAATTGTTCTTGCCTTATGTATTTTACCACCTTTGAGTTTTTAGCTTCTTCTTGTGTTCTTCAGGATGATATTAATGCCAAAAAAAGTTCTGTAGTCTTAATTTTGATATATACTGGGGTAGCAAAGTTTAAACAGTATTATAATAATAAACTTTCTCTCAGTGTATTTAAAATACATTGTTGTTCTTCAAGATGGGGATAGTTTACAGTCTCTTAAGTGTTTGACCACTGAAGGTTTTTTTTCCCATTAAATGTCATTGGAGGCTGGTGTTTTATGAAACTCTAGGTTGGGAAATGTTGCACTATAAATGCATTATAAATATACAATTAGAGGAGACAGATTCAGTTGCTATAAGCTCTGTATTATATCTTTTAAACTAGGAACAACTACTTTATAGTTAGTAAAGGAAACAAGATGCAGTGTCACCTTAATTTACTGGTACAATACCATGTGTATTACTTCCTAATGTGTTTCATGTTAAGGCACACATACCAAATGATAATATGTGTATGGCCCCTTCCCCTTGTGCTGAAACAGTTGAGGTGTAATCTTTGTCTATAAGCCAAACAGATTCATAGCATAGCACATCTGTATAACGTTCTGGTGTATGTATCTCAGTAAATTCAGAACTTGGATGTAGCGTACTACCTTCTCTGTATGTACTGTTGCAGATATTTCCTGGCTGTGTCCTATATGGTAGTATGGCCTTAAATAATGAAGTGAAAGATGCACACATACTTTTTTTTAAATCCCCCTGGCATGGATTGTGTACGAAATTCGTAGTTTTTTGCTTTAAAAAAACTTTAATATATTTTGGGGTGGATATAAGTTGACTCATTGGAAAAGACTCTGATGCTGGGAGGGATTGGGGGCAGGAGGAGAAGGGGATGACCGAGGATGAGATGGCTGGATGGCATCACGGACTCGATGGACGTGAGTCTGAGTGAACTCCGGAAGATGGTGATGGACAGGGAGGCCTGGCGTGCTGCGAATTCATGGGGTCACAAAGAGTCGTACACGACTGAGCGACTGAACTGAACTGTATAAGTGATGATATGCTATTAAAACGTACCTTTGGTTTTGAAATTGTATTCATGAAAACTTATAGATGGAGAATACAGATTTATCATGTAAAGTTGTGTTTATAACTTAGGAACTCCAGAGGAGGTGTAACACCTTAATTACCTTGATTGAAAGAGAAAATATGGAACTAGAAGAAAAGGAGAAGGCAGAGAAGAAGAAAAGAGGACCCAAACCTTCAGTGAGTACTGATGAAAGTATAAATGTCCTCTTGGGGGGCTTAACCGTTTTCAAGAATTTGGACATTACTTGGCTTATCACTGATGCATTAGTCTTTTTTTTTTTTTTGGTAGATCGTATTACCTTAAATTGCTTAAAAATGTGGGGATTGGTAAAACTTTGGTAAGCTCTGTCTTGTGAGTGCCAAGAGACTACACTTGACTTTGAGAATACAGGTTACAATATTAGAATATTTAAAGAAATATTAGGGAAGCAGTGACTTTTACAACCTTTACTATTCACTTCTAAACTTCGGTTTCTTTCCCCAGTGATCTCTTAGCATTGTGAAGGCAAAAATTATGAGAGAGAAAAAGTCATTTTGTTATTTAGTAATAACTACAGGGTCATGAGTAAATGAACATCTGCAGAAAGTCTGGTGTTTATGTAACCTCACAAAATATTTCTCATTACTGCTTTTTTAAATACAAAGCATGTGTTTGGTGTATTGACTTACTGTTGTTAATTGTGAATTACTCATTACTTCATTAATAGCAGTAAATTCTTTGTGTTATTAAAATACGTAGATTATTTAGAGAATTAGGTTCTTTGGGTTAAGAAAATACCTGTTACCAAGTGGCAGTTTAGTAAAGTGCTATCATGTGTCTTCCAGTATATTTCATGTTAATATTACTCTTGTGATGAAGGAAACCCTTTTGTTTGTTTCTAGACTCAGAAACGTAAAATGGATGGAGCACCTGATGGCCGAGGAAGAAAAAAGAAGCTGAAACTATGAATTCATATTTGTTTCATAATCACTAACTTTAAACCAGTAGTTCTTTAATTTACGGGTCTTCATAAGATGTACTGTACAATGCTCAATTGTTATGTCATTCAACGACATCAGGTTCATCTGTTTACCGAGCTAGAGACATAGTATGTAGTTTCACTTTTTTAAATGCAACAGCTGTGCTGAAATTTTTTTATCATTAACACTTGAAGTAATAAAATAGGCTTCATTTATTAATAAATGTTTCATTTGATTTATTTTTCTATTATAGTTCCATTTGTGAGGATTGTGACTTTGTTTATGAGTTATAATTTCTACACTTGTGACGCTTAAAAGGAAGCAAACAAGTTAAAAAAAGAAAATTGCAGATAACACTTGTCCCTTCAGTCTTCACTTAGTTGTGTAATTGTTTTAATTCACTTTGCCTTTGCAGAAGTTTGGGTATCTTTGTAGTGCTATTGAGTCTCATCCAGGAAGATTATGTACATTGCATTCTCCTTGCTTATTATATGGGTAGAATGGGAAAAAAAGGCAAGACAAATTCTCATTAAATTCTATGCATATTTCTGTTGCGCTGTTTCTATAGTTCTGAGGTGATGAATATGCCCTATTCTGTTTGGAAGAATGGCCTTTTAGTTGTATAGCCAAAGACATTTAGTATTTTCTGGTTCCTTAAGGTGTTATTGTACCATTTTGTAAAAGGATATTATTATTATTTTTTTTAATTGTTTGGTAAATATTTTTGACAAATTACTTCTGAAGCAGCCACAACTTGGAAAAATAATGTCAAAACTTAAGATGATTTTTTTCTTTTTTTCAAAAGACCCAGCCAAAATAAGGTGTCAATTTGTTGTACTGTTAAATTGGAATTGGTAACAAAATGTATCCCCTTCCGGTTTAACCTTTTTTGGGTTTTAGAGTAATTGAAGATTTTATTTTATTATATTTAAAATAATTTCTAAGTGTGAACAGCAAGAATGACTTAATTCCAGTTTTTATTTTCTATGGACAGACTTGATAAACTGGAGACCCTGAAGCAGGATTACCCAAATTGTAGTGTCAGGATTTTAGCTGTACCAGAGGCCTTTATGTGCTACACATAATTTGTATAAAGTTTTATATGTGCAAATTGGGTACATAAATAGTTCTCCATTTTTCTAAGGGAATGCAATAAATGTAGCATCGTGAATAAATATAACTTTTATAATCCTTAAGTGGTCTTTTCTTTCCATTTCTTAAATTTTCTTTTCTCATTTGATTTTTATTCAATTTTTTCCCTTAGGATGCTATCTTTTTTCCTTGGATTTCCTCCCCATATCAGTTGCTTTTATCAGCCCACACGTTATTGAGGTTTCTATTTATAATGCTGGTTTCTGTAATATTACTAATACTGCTTACTTTTAAAAAGTGGGATTGTTGCTGTCGGTGTCAAGCAAAATGCAGTGATAATAGCAGTTTGTGATTTGAGTGTGTTTTGTGCCCCTCCCCGCCCCCATTGACTTGTCAGCTTGGATTCAGTTACAGATCTAATGTATGCAAAATTGAGGATTGGTTACTCTTTCCATGTAAAAACTATTAAGAGTGGTGGCTTTATTTTGAAAGAAATGGGAAAATACAAGGTTGAAGAAAACTTTACAGAGATCACAGAAGTGTTTTCAAGTCAAAAAGAGCCTAATGCCGTGTGTGTGTGTGTTTGTGTTTTTGTGTGGTGGTGATGGTGGTGGACATGGCAGAGAGGCAGAAAGTGGAAATGTAAAAGGAAGCTAGTTCCAGTCCTTCAGAGCTCAGGGACACTGGGACATGTGTAAATTGAAACACTTGAAAAAGGCATGAAAAGAAACAATATATCAAAATTTAGCATTGTGGTTCACAGGTCAGTTAGGATATCACTGTTGCACGTTTATCTAGAATAAAGCCAAGTTTTTATTTATACTGCTAGTTAAGGAAAGATGATGACTTAAGCCCAACCAACTATTTTAAAAGAGGAATTGGTGGTAGAGTAGACTCAAAATTGGAACCCATTTGATTTCCTCAATTTACAGTTGAGGAATAGAAAGTTTAAATGGGTGGAATGAATGGTCCTAAAGCCAGCTTAGAAGAGGCTGGGTGTTTACCTAGGTGACCACAGGGTCACAGTCAGTTGTTAGACTATTTCATTTAATAGATAATTACGTATTCCTCTGTTGGGAAGATTATATTTTATTGGGAAGGTATCCAGTAAAACTAATGTTACCATTTCAACTTCAGTATTTTAAATATTAATGTAACCTTGGAGAAAAAAATGGAAAATTTTCCAATAGCAAATTTTTTAAAATTTAGGGTATTTCAAATTCATATAGTAGACTTAAAGTGTGTGCTTTAATTTTATTGCAGGGCTTACATATACTCATTATAATGTGTTAATCTGAACTCAGTACCCTAATTTAGGTAGTGGCATTTATGGATATCTAAATGTTGGTCTTTGTAGAACATTCAGTGTCAAGTGTGACAGGTACATGATAGACAGTAAAAAGGGTCAATATGTTAATATTAAACCAGCTAATACCAATTTGTTGGTTTTAATTATTTCAAATGTGATTATGCTTTATAATATTTGACTCTGTGTACATGTGTTTTTAAAAAAATTTTAAAGATCCACGTGTTCTTAGTGTTGTGGATAAATTCAGTTGTAACATTTTAAGGAACATACATAAATCCCATTTCTGAGAAACCACCAGTCCTTAACACTGGACACTGTTCCTGTCAGTTTCCCTGGGGGAATTAACTCAGTGGACAGGCAGGTTCAAATTGGGAAAAGTATGAAGAGACAAGTCCAAAACAATGCACTTGTTTCAGGCATAGAACACAGTTATCCTGGTTCTTGTAACCATTTTAAAGGCAGGTGCAGATGGCTAAGAAAAAATAAAGGCAGGTGCAGCTCCTTGTAAAAAAATAATGGAACGTGCGTGCTGCAATTCATGGGGTTGCAAAGAGCTAGACACGACTGAGCGACTGAACTGAACCTATCTCAGTCTATCTGAAGCCAGAATACAGCATAGCCTACATAGATTTGTGTAAATTTAAAGTTACTGTGTATGTTTAGGCAGTCACTCTCTGAACATTGGTGAACCTTGACAGCAGAAGCAATCAGGTTAGCTTTCTGCTGTCCTCACCACGTAGACCTCTCTCTGAAGCCACTCTTCTGCTTGTGTCTTAGGTATCAGTACTGCAAGCTTCACTCGGAAAAATGTAACACCCAGAATCTGATGTATTTTGAAAACGAAGAACATGGTCATCTTTGTACTTTCAGTGATAGACTAAAACCTTCACATGGGAGCTTGTTAGAAATGCAGAATCTAATCTAAGGCCTCATGTCAGACCTGTTGCACTAGGATCTGCATCTTAAAGGTGTCTCATGCACAGGACAATTTGAAAAGTACTGCTTTAAACGCATTTTACCAAAGCAAAATAATGAAACCTTAATAGTATCTTCATATTAACATGAAGATTAACAGCAACAGGGTAACATTTTTTAGTTTAGGTGAGGAAGATCAATATTATTTCAGAGCGTGCTGCGTCGCTTAGTCATGTCCGACTCTGCAACCCTCTGAACTGTGGCTTGCCAGGCTCCTCTGTCTATGGGATTGTCTAGGCATGAACACTGGAGTGGGTTGCCATGCCCTTCTTCAGGGGATCTTCCTGACCCAGGGACAGAACCCACATCTCAATGTCTCCTGCAGTGGCGGGTGGGTTCTTTGCCACTAGCACCACCTGGGAAACCCGGAAATGCTTTTATGTTGAATTTTGATCTGCAGATAATTTTAGAAGAGACTTTTCTGGTGAGTTGTCATGTACTAGCATCAAAGTCATTGCCTCTCAGTTACTGTGGGACCGTTGTGTGGTTGGAGGAACAGCAGCAGCGGCAACACCCGGGAGCTTGTTAGAATCACAGATGCTCAGGGCGCCCTCCATTTTACTGAACTGAAATCTTGTGGGGAGGCTTTGCATTTCTGTCTCAAGCCCTCCCGGTGATACTCCGGAAGTTTGAGATGCACCGGGTTAGTACCTTTCACTATACTTGTTGGTTTCCCTTTCCTTTACGTGGAACAAGTGTTATGTAACTTTGGATTGTGACTTGCTTTTTTCTACTCAATTTTATAAATCCAGTTATGAAACTATAAAAGGCAGCATGCTGAGTGTATGGGTCATTAAATGAATGATGGCCGAGCCTTCTCATTTTTATAGTGAAAATGAGATGTTCATTGGTAGACCAATAAACACCTCTCTTTAAAGGGATGATGTGATGGATTGACAGTGGTCAGCTGACTCGGTGACAGGATGATTTTGGTTGATTGTGTCATCTTTCACAGAAGGGACCATTTTTTTACATAGAAAATTATTCTCAGCGCATTTTCCCTGGGTATTGTCACTTTGGAGACATGATTGATCTGGTTTGAAGTCAGAAACATGTCCCCATGTTGATGCTCAGACAACAATATCTCCTAGGGATGGCCAAGGTCAACTTGGAGAGAAGACCTTTGACACTGCAGCACAGAGTGTGCACTGACTTCTGAGAGTTGCCTGCGCTACCAAGTGGAGTTCCTGTCTGGTTGCTGTTAGAGCAGCTTCCAGATAGGTCATTTTTCTCATCTGTGCCTTACGTCTGAGTAGAAGGGAGGCCAGTAACATGCGTCAGCTCAAGAGCACAAGCCCAGGTGCACCCCGCAAATGGACATGGTGCTGCCTGAAGGATCCAAACCTCCAGTTTCCATTCCTGTTTGCTGATGAGCTGCACCATGTGGGAACCAGTCTGGAAGGAAGGAGGTTCAGGGTGATATGCTGAGTATGAGTGCCCTCGTTTTTAATCAGCTCCTATATCTGGAGAGAGAGTCAGGAACGAGTGCTCATATAACCTGAAAAATGGGAAGAGGATGAAGGCATCACTGTAATTGAAATGTGCTTGTCCAGTGTCAATGGACAAAGACAGTTGAGCCTTTGGTTCTTAACTGTTGATTTAATTGACGACTGGGTTTCACAGGCCTTGGTGACAACAGGAAAAGAAAGAAGGAAAAAGCAGAGCACAGTCTAACAATCCTTTCTAGGCGTATTCTTCCTCTTTATATTTTCGTACAGTTGCATAAACTACACTTGCACATATCACCAGAATATATGTAACACCAAGGCCAGTATGATACCGTTGATACCCCGGGTTGCAGCGATCCAGAAACTTGTTAGGAGAACTGTTCTGGCTGCTTCCTCTCCGTTGAAGTCTCTCAACCAAGAGGAGGACGAGCACTCTGCTTACGGTCAGCGACGGTGTCACTGATGAAAAGGGTGGTTTTACTGGGTTTTCCAAGTGCTGCACCCCGTGGCATCTGAAGAAATAATTCAAACCGCTCTGAACCCTCAGAGACGGGCTGTCCCACGTCAGCAAGGATTGTCACTCGGAACATCTGAACACGTACTCCTGGAGCGAAGTTCAGTTTTTGGCTGACGCCAATGTAATCTAATCCAGCTAGTGGGAAAGAAAAAGCCGAGTAAGATGCAGGAGTCACGACCCGAAGTTTTCCTTCAGAGAAGGATGGCTGGTCCTTAGCATTTTCCTATGTATATGGCACCTTCAAACTCATAGCTTTTGGCTTGATGCTCAGGGGAAATTTCCACGTTCCACAAAATGCCACAGCCGCCACACATCCATCACCACGTGCGGCCCCCACCAGTGCTGTCCATCAGCTTCCAAGTGCTTCCCCCAAAATCCCACCGATAACACCGAAGGCTCTCAAGGCAACTTCAGTTTTAGTGAAGGCATTTCCCTTCTCTATTTCGAACTGTTAAGACCATGATTGTGACTTTCGTTTTGACCAGGTTTCACTCACTCACCTTTCCCAGACTTCTAGTTTAACCTTAGAATATTCTGCTCAGTTTTACTGGGCCATGAAGTTCCTGACATTTTCTCAGTTATTAATCATTTTGTAAGCTGGCTCACCTCATTGTATCACTTCTTTGCTATTTATTTAAAAAGTCATCCAATGTCATGACAAATTATAATCAGAGAGAATAGAACAAGAAACCCTGAGTAGTGTATGTAAATAAATGGAAGAATAGAATATTTATGTTGTCTCATTGCTGCTGCTGCTGCTAAGTCGCTTCAGTCATGTCTGACTGTGTGACCCCATAGACAGCAGCCCACCAGGCTCCCCATCCCTGGGATTCTCCAGGCAAGAACACTGGAGTGGGTTGCCATTTCCTTCTCCAATGCATGAAAGAGAAAAGGGAAAGTGAAGTCACTCACTCGTGTCTGACTCTCAGCGACCCCGTGGACTGTAGCCTACCAGGCTCCCCCGCCCCTGGGATTCTCCAGGCAAGAGCACTGGAGTGGGGTAATGCCCTCTCCATTATCTCCCCATAAAAGACTTCTTGGGGGCTACCCTCATGGCTCAGCTGGTAAAGAATCTGCCTGCAGTGTGGGAGACCTGGGTTTGATCCCCGGGTTGGGAAGATCCCCTGGAGAAGGGAATGGCAACCCACTCCAGAATTCTTGCCCAGAGAATCGCATGTACAGAAGAGCCTGGGAGGTCCATGGGGCTGCAAAGAATTAGATGCGACTGAGCAACTAACACAGAAAGACTTCTTAATTGCAAAGGAAGAAAAGTAACTTCATAGTAAAGAAACCTGGCACATAGCACCTTAACCAAGTGATCAAAGTTAATATCACCAACAGCGGGGTAAATTGCAATTGTGTCCCATTGGCTAGAAGGCAGTGAAAAGGCAGTACCATTTCTGTGATACTCGTTCTGAAGATGCAGAGCCTGAATCTAATTATGAGGAAAATCAGACAAGCCCAACCTGGTGGGTATTTTACAAAACTAATTTGTAATATTTCTTTAAAATTTTTATTTTATATTGGAGTATAGTATAGTTGTATCCGACTCTGTGACCCCATGGACAGAGGAGCTGGGTGGGATACAGCAGCCCACCCGACTCCTCTGTCCATGGGATTCTCCAGGCAAGACTACTGGAGTGGTTGCCATTCCTTTCTCCAGGGGATCTTTCTGACCCAAGATTCGAACCCAGGTCTCCTACAATGCAAGTAGACTCCTTACCATCTGAGCTCCCAGGGAAGCCCCCTAGTTGACTGACAATGCCGTGTTCGTTTCAGGTGTACA
>SJYX01012028.1:0-11360 GCA_006410675.1 Oreotragus oreotragus | reverse complement strand
GAATTCCATCACCTCCACTAGCTTTGTTCGTAGTGATGCTTTCTAAGGCCCATTTGACTTCACATTCCATTATGTCTGGCTCTAGGTGAGTGATCACACCATCGTCATTATCTGGGTTCTGAAGATCGTTTCTTGTACAGTTCTCTGTGTATTCTTGCCATAATAGGTTATAAATGAGTGAATATGTGAATTAATAAAGTTTTATCTTCCTTTCCCCATCACCACCATCATTTAGTAATGCAACCCTTCTATCTCAGTTCAAATTGTATGGACTCAGAAGTCTCTTTTTGAGCTCCTGAAAATACTAGGTCTCCTTTGCTTTTATAGCATCATATGTTTATTATTCATTTCACACATTCGTGTGATTATCTAACTATGTATTTAAACCTATTTTCCTTAAAGGTAACTCTAGATCTAGTTGTGCTTTCTAAATGATAAAATCCATGACTACATGGCCTATGTCTGTTTTGCTCATCACTATAGTTTCAGTATATGGTGCATGATAAGCAGGCAGGATGTGAACTGAATGAATGAATACAGGACTTTGTAAGAATAAATAAATGACTGGATCAATGAATTTGGTTCATGATAACTTAAACAACAGTGACATGTTAAGTTTTTTCCTCTGTGTCTATAACAGAAAGTCTTCTCACACAAGGTTCCTGTTTCCTGACTACATCCTAGCTGGAAGAGAGAAAAACCAATCAAGGTCTGACTTTGTCATTATGTACAGGCAGGCTGAAGCTGATGGGTTCAGTTGAAAAACAGGATTAGTTAGGAATAATTTTGCTCCTGGATGAACTACATATAGAACCAAGTCTTAGGTATAAACAGTCTACTTTTAATACATTTGGGTGAAGAAAATGAGATGATCAAGCCCATTAATAATGATATTTAACTCTATTGTCCCATTTCTACATTCATTTCCATAAATTTGGATGCCTGTATGCCAAGTTCACTCAAACATTTACACCACCATGAAGAATAGTGAAATATCAGTGGATATGTGAAATTTCCCAAATTTAGCAAAGAACACATTAGCATGAATTTGTAAATTTAATGTTCAAGTTCACTGGCATGCAGAGAACCCAGTGACTTTCGTTAAGGTTGAAATTTTTATGACTGTATGAGGAGATGAACACTGAGAAAGTGCTTCCTATTTTAAAATCAGGACATTAGAAATATTTTACTGAATCACAGTTTTTGCATATCTGCCATCTAGGTGACAGTAAAATTTAATATTTACACGTGAGATTTTAAAAATATTGTGCATGCATACTGTATAGTACTATAGAATATAAGTTGCCTCAATATCTCCAAGATACAATATGGGATTAAACAAACAAATAGAACAACAAGAAAAAATCAACTGTGGTATTTTGACTCCTCTTAACTGTAAAGTCCATGGAGTCACAAAGAGTCTGACACGACTGAGCGACTTCACTTTCACTTTTCACTTTCATGCACTGGAGAAGGAAATGGCAACCCACTCCAGTATTCTTGCCTGGAGAATCCCGGGGATGTAGGAGCCTGGTGGGCTGCCATCTGTGGGGTCGCACAGAGTCAGACACGACTGAAGCGACTTAGCAGCAGCAGCAGCAACTGTAAAATAACTGTTATGTTCAGAAAAATTTAAAAATTGTATTCTTAAAGGTATTTAAAATATTAATGGCTATTTTACATACAATTCATCACAAAATCAGAAAAGTGCAAATCCATTGTACATGTTTAAGGAAATATTCATGATGCTGACTATGGACCTCATATGACTGTGCTTACTGGCTTCCATCTTGAAACATACAGAATTATTTTTCTTGAATTTCTATCAAACACAACTACCCAGCTGCCATAAACAAGTAATGTGAAAAGAAAGAGGGGGCCAATACTCATAGGATTAGGTAGGACTAGGAAAAATTTTATTCATTCTGTACAATGTTAAAGTCATATTTATTGAACACTCACTAAGTGTAAAATACTAAGAGATTTAAAAAAATGTATACCATATACTTTAAGGCTTCAAAGAGGTTTTACTGTCACAGGAACATTAAAACATGAAAGTAATTAGCACAATGAAGAACATTATATTATCATTTTAGATAACAGTATGTCAAATCTGTGAATTAAAATATGCTTCTCTGGAATCAATATAAGTTGCTATTATTAAAGATTGACAACTATTTTGTATTGAGAATTTTGTTTGAAGCAGACTATGAACTTATTAACGGTTATTCATTGATTAACTTATCTTGGAAAGCAAAAATTTTCTTAAAGTCCAGTAGTAAAGGTAGAAAAGTGAAGACCACCTACAATTTAGGATTGTCAAGAATTTGAAGGGACTTCCTAGGCAGAGAAAACCAGGATATGTCAGAATATAAGAGAAGTAAAAGAACTTATACTCCAGATAGCTGACTGCAGCTGGGCAAGTGGATATTTGCTATATGAAGGAAAGAAGTGGGGGAGAACTCCCAGAAGTAGATTTGGAGGGATTAGTGTATAAGTATCTTCCATGCCAAGCTAGGGGATTGAGATTTTATTTGGAAGGATGATTTGGAAGGATGGTATGCCTGGGGAAGCCAGGGTTGAGAAGTTAATTGGTAGTTATAGTCAGGGACTCAATCATTCAGTCTGGATGTGTAATGTTTCTATTGCAGGAAACTGATCAGAAGAAAGGCTGGGTGGAAGATTGTGACTGGCCAAAGACAACTTGCCCTTGCCACCAAAATTACTACAACCCTAAACCATTAGTGGCACGATCTTCCGGCTTGACTACAACACCCCTCAACAAATAAAGGATGAAACCAAAAGGTTCATCAGACTGAACCTAGAAGTGGGGAGAAGGGGAAGAAGGCTGCAAATAGTCAACAATTTAATATTGAAAAGAGAACTCAGGACTCCAGAACTAGTATTTGAAGAAAAGATAAGAATAGAAAGGATAAGACCGGAAACAATTAGTGTACCTATGCTTTCATATAACAGGGCTTTTTGTCATCCAACTATTCATTATCTACATCCTAATTTCAAGACATCCATAGATTCCAGGCCTTCTAAGTTAGGAAACTGTTCATTCTGTTTCAGCAAATTAGCCACTGAAGGATTCACAACATAAACATTAACACCATATAACGAAAATAAAATTCAAATCAACTGTAAAGTGAAATTCTAAATTTTAAAGATGTAATATTATGAAGCCATTGTAAATAATACCAGAGTTCTGCTGGAATAAACAGACAAACCCATTGATAAATGAGGATGTATAGTTAACAATTTTAAAAAGAAAGAGATACAAAAAAAAAAAAAAAGTACTAAGTACTTAAGAAATGACCTTGGAAAAATTGATGAATTTTACCAAAATTAGCCTGTCTGACTGTGCTGCTAACATTAAGCATGCAGTGAAGGGCAAGGTGGTGTTCCAAAATTCAATTTTGTTGAAATAATCACTCAAAATAAAAAATATTTTAAAAAATTCTATCTATTACAATTTAACTTAAATTTTATTGGCTATAAAGAGAAAATGTACTGGATTTATTTATATAATAACTTATTGACATAAGTTTCAAATTAAAATTATTTAAAATGTGTTTTCAATAATTCTGTGGTTACAATTTACAGGTGATTTCAATTATCTGCCTTTTAAATTCTTTATATGTACCAATCATCCTTGAAAAATAAGGACTCTTTTACTTATGTAGCACTTATTCTTAATCCAGGTATCAGATCTAGGTCCAGTAGACAAAATTTTAAAATATTTTCTAATGGTAAAAGGCACTTAAAAAGTTAAAAATTCCTAACAGACTAGCAGTCTGACTATAAAGTCAGCTGATTTATGGGTAGTGAGCATTTTCTTATCAAAATACTCATGTACAGCAGAGTGAGCCTATAGCATGGATACGGTGTAGATTTCCATACGGGAAATTGGATGAGCTTGCTTGTGGGCCTGTTTCCAAGTGCTGAGATTTCAAAGGCTTAACTAAGACGAGGACAGCATTCTCCAAAGTTGCTAGAAACAAGAGTATTTAAAATGTTCCAGTGACAAAGGGCTGTAGAGCCAAATAAAGGTAAAAAACACTTCACTTAACAAGGAAATTTACAGTGCATATTACGGCTCATTCCACATCTCAAAAATCCTCCAATCATGAAACATGCTTAAGTTTACAGAACCCAGCGTTTCTCAAATTTATTCTACTCGAAAATTATTTTTCTTTTCTTTCCCTCCTCCCTTTTTCCCCTTTTTTGTTCACATTCACTAATGTCCCACAGAAGCCTTGGTAATATTCAAGACATTTTAAAACCTTTAAATGAAGGCACTAAACAATCAGAAGGCTATGGACTTCCCTGGTGGCTCAGACAGTAAAGCCTCTGTCTACACTGTGGGAGACCCGGGTTCAATCCCTAGGTTGGGCAGATCTCCTGGAGAAGGAAATGGCAACCTTGCCTGTAAAATCCCATGGATGGAGGAGCCTGGTAGGCTACAGTCCACGGTGTCACAAAGAGTCGGACAGGACTGGGCAACTTCACTCACTCATAAAAGTAGAGTTATTTGGATTGCTATTTAGAGGAAAAATCTGTTTTAAAACTGAGATCTTAATAATCTAATGTCATCAATTTAAAAAATTGCCTTAATTATCAGTTTTGTTTTTCTTTACTGATTACCATTGCTGTATAGCTGATATGATGAAATCAAAAAGGTCTTACGCATGACTTCATATGTTCTCTTTCACCATATCGATTTCACTAAGTCTAAAAGAATCCTTTAAGAAAGGCAATAATTTTTCTTGGAAAGTTCGTTCTAACCTCAGAAAAACTTAGAGAGAATTTTGAAAACTAAACTGAAAAAATAAGTAAGAAGTAGAAATAGGCCAAGAGCTAAACTAGGAAACAGGCTTTCCTAGTGGCTCAGTGGTAATGAATTCACCTGCGAATGCAGGAGATGAGGGTTTGATCCCTGGGTGGGAAAGATCCCCTGGAGAAGGAAATCACAATGCACTCAAATATTCTTGCCTGGGAAATCCCACGGACAGAGAAGCTTGGTGGGCTACAGTCCATGGAATTGTGAGTCAGACACAACATAGCAACTAAACAACAACAAAAGTAGGAGGCATTTTCATTGGCCATTAAAAATCTCTTCTTAAATCTGATTCTAAAAAATTAATAGAAAAGACACAATTAATTTCCTTAGTGACCACTGCCTATTTGGGGTGTACAAACATTTACCTAGATAACTGTGATTTATGAATTATAATAAGAAATATTCTTGATTCCTGTCCCTGTTTCTGCCATACAGCTCCTAAAATCCTTGGGATTTCCTAAGAGATGAAATCATAGTAGAGGCTTTTGTTATGTTCATCCAGTGATCTTCAGAAACTACCTCTGGATGGGAGCTGGTAGCCAGTAGAGCCAACCGTATATTTAGAGAGTCCCACTCCCCTGCCTTCAAGATAGGGAAGAGCAGCAGAAGATAGATTTCAATTACCGGTGGCCAGGGATTTATTCAATCAAGTCAGCGATTCACCAACTCAATGGACATGCGTTTGAGCAAGCTCTGGGAGTTGGTGATGGACAGGGAAGCATGGTGTGCTGAAGTCCATGGGGTCACAAAGAGTAGGACACAATGAGCGACTGAAGTGTGTACCAAAGCTTCCATAAATCCCTCTAGGACAGGGTTCAGGGAGCCTCCCAGTTGGAGATTCAGGGAGAGTTGGCTCCATACTTTCTCCCCATACTGTATCCTATACATTTCTTCTACCTGGCTGTTGCTGAGTTTTATCAACTTATAATAAACCAGTTAATCTAGTTATTAATAGTAAAATGTTTCTGTGAGCTCTCTGAGGCACTTGAGCAAATTAATTAAAGCTAAGAAGTGGGTTTGGGGAACTTCTGATCTACAGTGCATGGGTCAGAAGCACAATACACAACTTGTACTTGGTGACTGGCATTTGAAGTGTATGTGTGTGTGTGTGTGCATTTCTGTGGATGCATGCGTGCTAAGCCACTTCAGTCATGTCTGACTCTTTGCCACCCAGTGAACTGTAGCCGTGGGATTCTCCAGGCAAGAATACTGGAGTGAGTTACCATCCCCTCCTCCAGCATGTCTATGGGACTGAACCTGTGAGATCCAATGCTATCTGCGAGATGGTGCCAGAATTGAATTGAATTATAGGACACCCAGCTGTCTGAGCATTGCTTGGTGGTGTGAGGAAATCTCCACACTCTCTCATTGGAAATGGAGTGCTCAGGACCACTTAATAACTTTCTCCAATTTCTGGATTCTTTAAACTCATGATACAATAATCTTTGAAGCATACATACGTACCTTTCCCTATGTGAATAGAAAACTTCTGATATTCACATGAGAAATTAATAAAAGTTGCTAATAAAGGGGGTAAGAGATCTAAAATTGGCTGGATAAGGGGACAAAAAAGTCCCTACTATTTATCTCTGTGTAGTATGTGATTTTTTAATGTCATCTCATTAGATTTTCCAAATACAAATAAACCAAATAACTGTTCTTTTTTCCAAAAACAGGCTGAAGAAAATGTAGTTGTATATATACATCAGGAGGGCTTCCCTGGTGGCTCAGCGGTTAAAGCATCTGCCTGGAATGCTGGAGACCCAGGTTCGATCCCTGGGTTGGGAAGATCCCCTGGAGAAGGAAATGGCAACCCACTCCAGTACTCTTGCCTGGAGAATCTCATGGAGGGAGGAGCCTGGTAGACTATAGTCCATGGGGTCGCAAAGAGTCGGGACACAACTGAGCGACTTCACTTCATACATCAGGAAAAAAAAAACTGAGGGAGAATTTGATTATAATATTCAGTAGGCCATGAAATTTGAAGAAGCATAATATTATTATAAAGTGGCCAGGAAAATTATTTAGGAGACATTTGCTGATTAGCAGAACAGGAATTCTTGCCCATTTCCTTTTCTTTTGGTTGAGAATGGTTAGCAGTTCCCACAAGAGGTCCAGAAGGGGTCTAGTGCTCACATCAAGTGGAGAGCTCAGATCCTGATACCCACTACTGGAACTGACCCAGCACCCAGGAAAAACAGACTGGTAGGTTGCAGTTGCTGGCACCATGCTTAGTAGATGTAAATATTGTTGGTCTACTAAATAACTGATAAGACTATAACTCTTATTATCTTGCATACAAACAGGATGGGTAAGTTCTCAGTGAATGATTTAATTTATTACCATTCAGAACTTAGATGAGACAGTTCTCCTTAATGATTAAAGAATCAATCTTCCTCAGTCTTCATGTATCACCATCTGTATACACTGCTCTCTGTCACAGATTACCTGCCTTCAACTACCAATGAGACAATGAGATGCATTTCATTCCCCTCTTCCTGGACACATAGGACAATTACCTTCTAACCTCCCTTAGAGCTAGGTAGACGTCATCTTTTCTCATTCTTGTTGAAAGGTTTGCTGTAATTTAGGTAGTCATGTACTCAAGACAACACCTCAAGATGGAGGGGGCACTGTTTCCTGATTCACTACTTGAAAGCAATCTGCTAAGAAAGAGCTACCTAATTCACACTGGTCTCTGACATGAGAAATAAACATTTATTGAGTTAAGAAATTTGAATTTAAGGAGTGTTTGTTACAGTATCTAGCATCGTTTACCTTGATTAATTCATTGCTAAATTAGTACACTGGTAATAGCTATGGACTGGGCTTCCCTGGCGACTCAGATGGTAAACAACGCAGGAGACCCAGGTTCAGTCCCTGGGTTGGAAGATCCTATGGAGAAGGGAATGGCAAACCACTCCAGTTTTATTGCCTGGAGAATTCCATGGACAGAGAAGCCTGGTGGGCTACAGTCCATGGGATCACAAAGAGTCAGACACAACTGAGCAACTAACACACACAATAACCACAGACTAGTGATGAGTCTACTTAATTCCAGTCCTCTTTCTTTCTCATTGTTGATTTATTTTACTTATCAGAAGTTATTATTCATAAGAATTCTTGGTGACCATGAGAACCTAGAATTACCTGTTTTACCTCTATGTCTATCTCTTCCTTCAATCCACCTTCCCAGTAAGGAAGCTGCCATTATCCCTCTCTATAGATATGATCATGGTGAATCAGGTCCCAAAGAGATCATATCTAGAAAGGCTCTATTCTTCAAGGTGTATGGTTTGTTTTGCTACATCCTGGATCCATAAGTTTGTTTAAAATAAAAAGGACATGCCTTTTCAAGAATGAAGCTGAGTGGTTGAACCAAATTTCTATAATCAAGTTGACAAATATTTTCCTCTGAGTATTTACTAGGTCATTTCTTAAAAATTATTTTTTTATATCCTGTAAATCCATATGTTTATATAAACACTAGCTATTATTCCCGATATCTATGTTATGGATGGAAAATAGGATTCTTCTTGTGTCCCAACTCAAATCAAACAGCAACACAGCATTTGTGTTGTACAAGGTTTATATTGCCCAGTCCTATTTATATTCTACAAGGATCCTGAGATCATGTCTAGATCCAATGGGAAAAAATATCATAATAAATTAGTAAGGACTGAAATTAAGATGGAAGGGAAAAGTGGTGGCATATGTGCTAGGCATTTATTTTCCTGCCTGAAGTCATTTCCTCGTATGTACAGTAAAAAATCACAATGTTAGGTAGTTGCTTATGTGCTCCAAACCACTGACCATCCATCCACTCATCTAACATTTTTGAGGCCTTAATCTGTGCCAAGGATTCTGCTATTTTTCTGTTAAGCAAGTGAAAAATACAATCCCAGGTTTTTTCTGAAGGAGCATGAAAAATATCCTTGAATAGTAAGTGACACAAGATAACGGCCAAATAGGTGGTTTCCTTTATTGGGCATATGAGGGGTGGAAAGCAAAGAGAAAAATAGACTTGGATAGTAATATTATCATTGATTTTTTATTTGAAAGTGAAAAGTGAAAGTTGCTCAGTCGTGTCTGATTCTTTGTGAGCCATGGACTATACAGTCTGTGGGATTCTCCAGACCAGAATACTGGAGTGGGTAGCCTTTCCCTTCTACAGGGGCTCTTACCAACCCAGGGATCGAACCCAGGTCTCCCACATTGTAGGCAGATTCTTTACCAGCTGAGCCACAAATTAAAGGACAGGCTTAGCAGCTCGAAATAAGGATCTCATTAGATAAGTACATGAGCCAGACACTTTCAAAACTTTCCCCTAAACTCTCAGTTCTACTTTCACTTCATGGAGATACAGCTTGGGAAGTCGGAGGTCATGCTCTTGTATGTCCACAACAGGGATGATTTAAGGTACTGGGAAGCTCCCTCTGGGCTGCCACGTAATGTTATAAGATTATGAATCATGGGAGGATATAATGACTTGGGCAACTTTCTTTCTTGCAAATATGTACGAGATGGATGATGAATAGTATTGAAGTATAATATATGGTGCTGATCATGAATTTAAATTCTCTCAGAAATGGAGGAGAAACAATTAGCAAAGGGCATTCTTGACTTAGTTGAGCAGCAATGCATCTCTGACTCCCGAGACACTCATTTTTAGCAGTCAGGCCACAAGATGTATCTTTAATTTCTGCAAAATCGAGTTCTAGCTAGAACTAATGGGAACATGATCTTAATGGATGTCTCACGTTTCTCATGAAGTGTGGCTGCAGAATTTTATGGGACAGTGTCAACAGAAAAGATGGGTCCTCTTTCATAGCATTTTTGTATCTGGCCAATCTTCACATTATCATAGTGCCCTAGTAAAAGGACACTTCAGGGACTGTGTGAGGCCTGGTACATTACATTTTTACAGTCAGAGTGGATCAGCAAATGGAGAATCACATGAGAGAAAATAAGAGGCTAGGGGTGCCGTTTCTGGCTCTAGCATCACCTCAGAGAATGACTTTGGCAGAATCACTTTAACCTCTTTGAACCTCAGTTTTCTCATCTGTGAAATGAGGGAAGACTATCTGCCCCTTTGCTTTCTGTCAGAATTGTTGGAAATTAAACAGATCAGGGCTGTAAACTGAAGTACATTGAGCTCATGAGGAAAAAAAAGAAAACATCACTTAAGTATATATATTCTTTTTAATCATTACTAATTTCCAAATGTGAAGATAACTTTGTTACAAAAAAAAAAAAGTATGTAAGCTGATTGTTTTTTTGGAAACAAAAGCTCAACTAGCAACCCTGCATTAAAAAAAGAGAGCTTAAAATTCACATTCCAAACTCCTTCCAGACGGAAAGACTCCCAAATTCCTTCCAGTTTCCTAAGATGTTTCACTGGAATATTTTCTATTTATCATTATAGTTATATTCATTGTAAAATATTACATTTGAGACTTTCTATTGCATAATTTAGCAAATACAAGGAAAGCTTCTTTCCAGTTCACTAACAGAAAGACAGTAAGGAAGAGAAGAAATAGAAGGAAAGAGGGAGGAGTAAATAGAGAAGAAACTCACATGACTAAAGAAACTGATCCGAGAAGACAGAACAGTTTCATAATTTAAAAAACTACACAATACAAATGAAGTTAAAGATGTTTTTGCTCTGGATACTGATGTGATTTCCGGGATACTGTCCTATATTTCCCTATTTTAATGAGACAACCAGTCATAGAAGGGCTCTATCTACCAGCAAACTATGAAGTAAATAATCTTCATTTCTCCATTAGTTTTTTAAAAACTAAATTGGCCTTATCCCTTCTTATTTCTCTCACACTCCATTCTTTAAAATAGAAAATAGCATCTGGAATGACAGAATTAGAGATCATTCACTAATTCATGATTTTCAGGTTCTTCATATGAAAGATACGAATTTGGATCCAATAGCCTTACATTTTTCTATAGTAGGCCATGGTGTTTGAGCCCTGTTTATACTTCTTGCCAACAATTTTTAAATCAGAGATCAAACTGAAGAAAAATATCATACCAAATAGAGATAACAGAAAAAAAGATTATGATCAAAATTCCCCTGTTAAAAATAAAAGCAAAAAAACCTAAATACAATATTATTCAACAGAGTTTTAAGATATATTAAAATATTATGATAGGATGTTTCAAAAATGATATTATAGTCCCCTTCCAAAACTTTCACCCCTAGCTCATCACTTCAAAATGGCTGGGGTTTTGGCATACTTGAGCCAGATGATGAAATAATGGCAAATGAGCATGAGTGCTTAGTTGCCATGGACTAGCCTACTTGGTTCTGAAGACAAGCAGACCAGGTGCTCCCATTGCTCAAGCCGAGCACCAAACACATATGAGTGAGACTTTCTACGACCAGCACTCACTCAGCTGATTTATCAGCTGGCTAAAATGGTATGAATGAGGTGGGAATGCAAACTAGTACAGCCACTATGGAGAGCAGTGTGGAAATTCCTTAAAAAACTGGAAATAG
>SJYX01012027.1:0-35156 GCA_006410675.1 Oreotragus oreotragus | reverse complement strand
TTTTTTTTTTTTTTTTTTGGTGTGGACCATTTTGAAAGTCTTTATTGAATTTTCTACAACATTACTTCTGTTTTGTTTTTTTAGCTACAAGGCATGTGGGATCTTGACTCCCCGACCAGGCGTTGAACTTGCACCCCCTGCACTGGGTCACTGTGCTTCCCTTTAGACCAGCTAAGTTGTTATATTGCTTCTTTAGGGAATTCCCTGGTGGTCCAGTGATGAAAACTCTGTGCTTCTACTTCCAGGGGCCCAAGTTCGGTCCCTGGTTGGGGAACTAAGATCCCACAAACCTCAAGGAAAAAAATTGCTTCTTTAATCTGTCTTCTTCAGGTGACTATATGTTCCTTGAACACAGGAATTGTGTCTGTCTTATCTATTGTTATAATATCTCTGTACCTGGCTCAGTTATTTACAGAGAAGATACTTCATACACAGTTCTTGAATAAATGCATAGGATGGGTTATGGCCAGGAGACAGGCAGACTCATATGCATCTTAATATCTGTTGGGAGAATTTTGGCTGCCTAAAGACAGGAGCGGTTGAAAGTGGGGAAAGGGCTGCATCTATGTCACTGGGGGTGCTGTCCTCCCCGTGGGTGGAGGAGAGCATGGGCGCCCCATTTGTGATGTTGTTATCCGTCTCTCCAGGGCTCTCATCCTTTATAAGGCAGAAGACCGGTAAAGAAAGGGTATCACCTTAGTTTTATTTTGTGACTCAAGAGAACACTGACATGGGGAAGTGGAAAAGAAAGAATCTGGGTATGTACTGGGTTGGCCAAAAAATTCATTCAGGATTTCCCATAGGATGGTATGGAAAAATCCGAATGAACTTTTTGGCCAACCCACTACCTCTGGGGAAGCAGATGTAGGTTAGTTTCAGCATGACTTCCTTGTACTTTCTCATCCACCTGTGTTAACGGGTTAAATGGATTTTTCCACACCCACCCTATCTGTACTTGTGTACCTTCTCATCTCAAAAATGCAGTGTGTTCTTGCTTTGGGGTTTAACATTACCTCATCTCTTTGCTATAACAATCTGGCTGGTGCTCCTGCTGTAGCACTCACAAAAATCATTTGACCTGGTATTCTGAGACTGAAAACTATTGCCTGGAGTCCTGGGAAACAAAGATGGTGATAACTGGGATGGTGACACATCACTAGTTAGCAGAGTGGAGGGTAACTTTTTAGCCTTTCTGCCAGTATAGCCCTTGCTTCACATTAAGAGACAGGTCCCCAGACCTACGTTTCTTAGCTTGTTGCCTTGAATTCCAAATTCTGCCTCTCCTCTCACCCTGGCCTCCAAATCATTTTCAGGGGCTCTGGTTTTGAGTAAAAGGTAGCATCTGGGGCCCGCAGTCTAGGAGGAGATTATTCTCATTTGCTTCCCTAACTCTTGCCCTTGCAGATGTTCTCTTTGAAGGGCTGAGCCACTGCGGGGCCATGAAGAGGGCACCACTAGAGTTTGACATTAGCCAAGTGGTCAGGGAATGATCTCCTTTGGGCTGGGCCCTCATCGCTTCCAGATGGGGTTGTCTGATAAAATATAGTATGTCTGCCACTGGACATTTAGGCTGTTCCCATGTCCTTGCTATTGAAAATAGTGTTGCAGTGAGCACTGGGGGACGTGTGTCCTTTTGAATTACAGTTTTCTCAGGGAGAAGATATGGTACATATGTACAATGGAATATTACTCAGCCACCAAAAAGGAATGAAACTGGGTCATTTGTAGAGATATGGATGGACCTAGAGTCTGTCATATAGAGTGAAGAAAGTCAGAAAGAGAAAAACCAATATTGTATATGAAGACATATATGTAGAATCTAGAAAAGTGGTCCAGATGAACCTATTTGCAGGATGGACAGAGACACAGAGACTGGACATGTGGACATGATGGGGGAGGAGCGGGTGACACGAGTTGGGAGACTAGGATTGACATATTAATATACACATGACGAGGCGTAAAATAGCTAGCTAGTAGGAAGCTGCTGTACAGCACAGGGAGCTCAGCTTGGTGCTCTGCGATGACCTAGAGGGTTGAGATGTGGGCTGTGTGGAAGGGAGGGCCAAGAGGGAAGGGATATATGTATACATATAGTTGATTTCACTTTGTTGTACAGCAGAAGCTAACACAACTTTGTAAAGTAATTATACTTCAATAAAAAAGTACAATATGTCCTGTGCAAGATGTGGTACATACTTAAAAAGTTATTATTTATTGGAAATTCTAACTTAACTGGGCTTCCTGTACTTTTGTTTGTCGATTCTGCTAACCCTCCCCAGTCGTCCCTGCCTTTAGGTCATCATCACTGTGGCTGGGAAGGCATTTCAGAGACCACCTGGTCTTGTATCCGTTTCCAGGAAACCTGCCGTCCACCCCTTTTAAGACAGATAGTTAACAGGTTTAGTCTTTCCCCTGAAGATCTGGCTTTCTACCTGTCCTGGCCGTACTGACATGTAAAATTGAAGCGATTCCACTTTGAGGTTTGAGGGTCAGCCCTACTTCAGTCTTCCAGAGAATTCATAACTGCTTTTCCCAGAAGAACTGGGACCCTTCATCCCTGGGAACTCAGACGTTGGGATCTCATAGCCTCTTTCCAGACATTCCTTTAATTATAGACAGGTTGTAATTTGGTGGGATAGGAAATAGCCAGCTTGGGTTGTGGTGGTGGTTGTTTTTGGGTCATGTGTGGTGAGCATAGTGTGTATGTTTAGAGAAGAAGGTGGGAGACAGTGTGGAAAGTAGGTGCAACATCTCTTTAGACCCATCGATACTCAGATATACAAACACCTAATTATATAACACCCGAGAAGTTACTGGCGTGAGGTCACTCATCAGACGTCTGTGGTTTATGGGAAATGGAACTATTCAGAGCATACTCAATTTGGCCCTCAGAGGGCTGACGTCGTACCTCTGTTTATGTTGGTTGTTGACTGGGGTTGAACAGGAAGTTGGTTCTCAACAGGGTGAGGATTTTAGATGACTAAATATTTTGGGAAGAAACCCAAAATATTGTCTTGGTTGGCAGACCTCCTAGTTTCAAAGTATGTTAAAAAGGTCATTAGGTTCCCAGCCCTCGGAGGTTGTAAATATCTGAACTAGGGTAACTAACTCAGATACCCAGCTCTCAAACTCAAGGAGGAGCTGGGTAAATAAATTAGGGAAAACAGCCTTGGATAACAGGGATACCAGTAATAACGGTAGCTGATATTTATTGAGCTCCGACTCTGTGCCAGGCACTGTTCTGAGTTCCTTAAATATATTTAACTTATCCTTTTTTAAGATTAAAAAATTTTTATTTATTTTGGCTACACTGGGTAGGGCTTCATTGCTGTGCATGGGCTTTCTCCAGCTGTGGCGAGTGGGGGCTACTCTCCAGTTGCAGTGTTCGGGCTTCTCACTGTGGTGGCTTCTTGCTGGGCATGGGCTCTGGGCGTGCAGGCTTGGTAGTTGTGGCGCGTGCCCGGTTTAGTTGCCCACGCATGTGGAATCTTCCTGGACTCGGGTTCGAACTCATGTTGCCTGCATTGGCAAGTGTATTCTTATCCACTGTATCACCAGAGAAGTCCTTAACTTTTCCTTAACTATTACTCATAATACATTTTTGAAATCAGGGCTATTACTGTTAGAGATGGAGAAATAGAAAACAGACACCCAGAAAGGTGAAATCATTTATCAAGGATCACATAGCCAGGATTTACTCCCAGGCAGTCTGGCTCCAGAGTCCACAGGGGCACAGACTCAGTGACAAGTCACACTTCGCCTCTGTTTAGTGCAGAAAAGAAAGAGTGGTGAGGAGTCTGGCAAACTAAAAAAAGTGTGTCCCGACTAAAAGTGACAGCTACTCCTCAGCCCGAGCTGTTTGAAACCCTATAAAAGTCTAAGTTCAGTGTTTCTAGATCTTTTGACTTTTTTTTTTTTTTTTTTTGCTGAAGAGAAGAAGAATCTGAAATTTTATTATTATTATTTTTATTTTTTTATTTTTTGTATTTATTTATNCCAGGATTTACTCCCAGGCAGTCTGGCTCCAGAGTCCACAGGGGCACAGACTCAGTGACAAGTCACACTTCGCCTCTGTTTAGTGCAGAAAAGAAAGAGTGGTGAGGAGTCTGGCAAACTAAAAAAAGTGTGTCCCGACTAAAAGTGACAGCTACTCCTCAGCCCGAGCTGTTTGAAACCCTATAAAAGTCTAAGTTCAGTGTTTCTAGATCTTTTGACTTTTTTTTTTTTTTTTTTTGCTGAAGAGAAGAAGAATCTGAAATTTTATTATTATTATTTTTATTTTTTTATTTTTTGTATTTATTTATTTTTTTACACGAACTCCCAAACAGACTCTGAAATTTTAGGGGGAGAATCTCCTGGATTAATGTTGCCAGCAAAATCAAACATTTTATTTGGCTGCACCAGGTCTTCATTGCGACCTATGGGATCTTTAGTTGTGGCTTGTGAACTCCTAGTTGCAGCATGTGGGATCTAGTTCCCTGGCTGGGAATCGAACCTGGGCTCCTGCATTGGGAGTCTGGAGCCTTAACCACCATTGAACCACCAGGAAACTCCCCAAATCGAATTTTTAATGAACATTTGTGTGAACTCTCAGCAAGACTCTGCTTGTGGATGACCAGCTAATGACCTTTGATTTATTTTATTTTATTTAAAAAAAAATTTTTTTTTGTATTTATTTATTTTTTTACACAAACTCCCAAACATGAACCCCCCTCCCACCTCCCACCCCACATCTTCCCTCCAGAACATCCCCATACACCAGCCCCAAGCATCCTGCATCCTGCATTGAACATAGACTGGCAATTCATTTCTTACATGATAGTATACATATTTCAATGCTATTCTCCCAAATCATATGACCTTTGATTTAAACCACTCAGGACAGATGATTGTTGCTCTAAGGATTTTACCCCCCTCCTTTTAAAAATTAATAGGCTTATTTTGTAAGTTCTGTTTCCTTTGGAGAACGCTCCAGTACTATATTTCTTTGTCGAGAAGATCTTATTTGTAACCAATTCAAATGATTCCTGCTCCATTCCCAACCACCCTGCTCTCTGCGCTCTCTCCTGATAGAGTGTCCCAAGGGCCCTGACATCCTGGTGGTCTTGCTGTCTGTGATGGGGGCCATTCTGCTCATCGGCCTTGCAACTCTGCTCATCTGGAAGCTCCTCATCACCATCCATGACCGGAAGGAGTTTGCTAAATTTGAAGAAGAGAGAGCCAGAGCCAAATGGGACACTGTAAGAGGCTGGGCTGGGCATTTTCTTAAGCTGTTGGTTCAAGAGTCTGGTGGAAGTAGTAGATGCTTATGTAGGGAAGGCCAGATTCAGCCGGCACCATAGTTTCCCAGTTAGCCTCTTTCTGGAAGTGGGGAGATGGACTAACTCTCCTATTGTCACTATGCTTCCTGGAAACCATCTGATTCTTTCTCAATGACATCAGTGAACTCCAGCTGAGCACAGATAGGGCTTAGCTCTGCCCTGGAAGCAGGGAAAAGAAAACTTACTCTCCAAGTGAGTAAGATAAGAAAGACTTGAGAATCCTACATTGAGGACATATAGTAATCCACTATGTACTGATGAAGTCCAAAGCATTAAACAGAAACAGAAACAAATGATAACAGCTAACATTTGCTGAAGATTTACCATGTACCAGGAACTGTCCTAAATGCTTTTTATGTATTAACTTATTTCCTTCCTGTAACAGCCCTATGTGATAGATAACATTATAATCCCCATTGTATGGATAAAGAAACAGAATATAGAGAAATTAGCAGCTTCCTTGATTATGAGAGGGAAGTAGGTTATGATAGGAATTACTATTTTGTATCAGCCTCTTAAAAGAAAGCTCCCTGCAGTTTGCCCTGATTGAATTTAATCAAACAAGCTTTTAATTGAAACTTCTATATACTTAAGCTTACTCTCCTTTGGCTCATGTTCCACATTTTAACTTTTTCCTGGATTTCCAAGTGAATGACTTCACTGAATATCCGAGGTTAGGTTGAAAGTTTTCCCATCTGATGGTGACCTCAGGCCTTTGAACTCAAGGATTCCAAGAAGTTGAGATGTTTCTGTTCAGACAGTGTAGAAATCCTGACCCTCTGAGAATGTGTTGTGTTTTCTTGAGGTTACCTACCACTAAGGACTATTAGACCTAATGGGTTTTGTCACTTTGTTATAGAAAATAGTTTGGGAAAGCCAGTGAGGGTCTCTTTTCTGATTATGTGACAGTTTGTGGGCAAGGCTTGAGGGATAAGATGAGAACAGATTAAGAATCATTTGAGCAAAAGTGGTCCTCTGTATTCCAACCATCACGTGCTATACCTATCTTCTCTGCCTGTGCCCCCTAGCACAGTCACAACAAAGAAAAAAAGGGGGGCAAAAGGGAGTAAGAGAGTTCAGAAGAGAAGGAGGAAATAGATATTGGCTAAAAGCTAATCTTGAAGGGTTTTGGGATCCCCATGAGTGATGGGCTGAATTTAACCCCTCCGGAATGGTGGAAGGATGGCATGCCATTTTCTCTCTCCTCTTATTTCCTACCCATTCCCTCTGTAAGAGCAAATGTATGAGTATTACAAGCATCACACACTGTTCATCGATGGTATATCAGAGAAGAGTGTTGTGGGTAAACGTCTCAGATAACAAGTAAACCCCCAGGATAGGCAAGAATTGAGGAATTTGCTATAAGACACATTTCTGTTCTCTCTGCAGGCCAACAACCCACTGTATAAAGAGGCCACGTCCACCTTCACCAACATCACCTACCGGGGCACTTAGCGAGCAGTCATCTCAGGATCGCTCTTGGACTGTCCAAGGATTGTGGACGTCTCTGCTCTCGTGTTTACAGGGGGCAATCCCTGTGGGGCGGGATTGAGGGCTTGGAATGGGGTGGGTTGGAAGAATGTGGGTCTGTGTGTGTGTGTGTGTGTGTGTGAGTGTGATACGTGTGGGGGAGTGTATAATTTAAAACCTGTGTCCCAGATGAGCGAAGTTCCTCAGTCTTTGTCCTCAGAAGTCCGCCTTCCTTCAGGGAGTTTCCCTGCTTAACCTGAGGGTGGCCTACATCGCTGAGCAGGTGTTCTTTATTACCTCGGTGGGAAGCCAACTTTCCTTCTCAGGACAGTCTCTTGAAGAGGAGGGCAGGGCCGAGGACTCTCATTCCAGAGAGAGGGACCTTGGTTTACCCTGTGTTTCTGCTTCTCGGGCCTGACTCTCAGCAGCTCTGGTGGGAGCTGCCGGGTTTTGAGGCCTTGCTGTGTCATTCAAGCCTCCGTCTCCTGTCCCTTCCCTCAGGCTAAGGGAGACATTAAGGGAAAGCTGAACCATCAGGCCTGCCTGTCTTTGCTGTCACCTCAACCCAACGTAGTTCTCTACTAAGGGGAGTCCTTGCTGTCTAGTCTTTGATCTATTGGGAGAAAGGCTGGTGGTGGGGGGTGGGGACGTGCATGACCTGAGGTTAAGGTGCCCAGGCTCCCCCAGGATCCTAACCCTTCAGATTTGCCTTATTGGCAGCTCCACCCTAGAGGTTCCTTTAGAAGTTGTGTGTCACCCTTAGCCAGCATCACCTCTTTGGCTCCCATCCCATCTTTTCACTGCTACAGACATTTGCTATGTACTGGGAGGGGCTTCCCAGGTGGCTCAGTGGGCAAGGAATCCACCTGCAATGCAGGAGATGCAGAAGGCGTGGGTTCGATCCCTGGGTCAGGAAGAACCCTTGGAGGTGGATATGGCAATCCACTCCAGTATTCTTGCCTTGGAGAATCCCATGGACAGAGGAGCCTGACACCCTACAGTTCATGGGGTCGTGAAGTCAGACACGACTGAAGTGACCAAGCATGCACGCTCACACATATACTGGGAATTTCTCTCATGACCAAAGGCTCTTCCTTCCAGGGAGAGTGCTATGGTTAGAGTCAGAGGCCTGGCCTCACCCTTCAGGCCTTCTGTCCCATGTTCCAGGCACCTCCACACACCCGATTCTGTGCTTCTACATGCTACACCCACCCATGGGGCTGACTGCATGGATCTACCTCTTGGGTGTCTTGTGAAGGAATCATTCCCATGGGACTGAGTCTGCTGGGCATAAGTGCCAGGGTGGAAGGATGGGCCAGGTATATTGGCATGTGTGCACCATCCTCCTCTGGGCTGGGCAACCTCATTTGAACTCAGTCTTTCATTTGAGAGGCCACAAGTGGAATTGTGTTTTTCTCATTGGGACACCTGAAATCAGGATGAGGCTTGCTGAATTTAAAGGAGCATATGTAAACACACTTGCATTCTATTTGTAATTTTATTTGATGATGAGGAAGAAAATGATGAAAAGCCATACTGACTTGAGCTGGATGGTGACACTCCCACTTGGCATCATTCATAAGCAGTCGCTGCCCCGTTGCTGGGTCTGTAAGGGCTCTCTCATTCTGGGAGCCTGCAGGGTTAGACACATGGATATGCTGGACCTCTCCCAAGGAGGAGGAGGAAAACGGACTGTGCTTTTTTTTTTTTCCCCTAGCAAAAGCAGTTGTTCCACTGGTGTTTACATTTGTTCAACATTAACCAGCACCACCATTCCCCAAGAAAAAGGGAAGAGCCTATAAAAAACAGGGGTCTGATGATCAGAAAATCTAGGTCCTGACCTCAGTGTTATAGCTAAGGAGCTTTAACCTTAATTAAGGCAAGTCTTCTTCCTGGGGCTCAGTTTTCTAGTTTGAAAAATGATGGATTTGGCCTAGCCAATCTAGGAGGTCTCTGTCAGTATCCACTTCCATAATGCTGGGACTTACTGTGGCATCAAATAGGCAGTCAAGATTCTGTGGGATGTTGATACTGTTTGTTTTTTCATTTGGGAGATCTGGCTCTGGCAAGAGCAGGTGGCATCCCATATCACCTTTCCCAGTGAAAAAAGCCTCATTCTACGTTCTCTGAGAACACCCTTTTCCAACTTTTGTTAGCAGTTACATCTCCTGATATAGCACCTAAACTCCACTCAGTTATTATTTCTTTGTTCACTTTGCACATGGTTTAATCCGTGTATTGGGGAAGAGGAATCCATAAGGACTAGCTGAAATGTGTGTTCTGTATCCATGTGTTAACACTGAGAATAAACCTTGGGATTAGGAATGGGGCAGATATCTGAGCCCGGTGTCACTGATGGATTACTCCTTCCCATAGGGAATGGTAATGTTGTAGAGGGATAAATGGGAAGAGATGATTATAAATCCAGGAAGTTTAGAATCTAATTCTAACTCTTGGCTCCTGAGAAAAGACTCCATTGAAGTAGCAGTCATTTTCTTTAAATAAGATGGTTTTCATGAAGAAACAGTACCAAAGGAGGAGAAAACTGTATCCTAAGGAGGAAAAAATTAGTAGGAATCTTTCTGAGCTTCTGGAATGAGGCTTACAGGCTTTGAAGATAGTACATTTGTATGTGGGGAGAAACCATAGCTGTGTTCCTGAGCTAGCAAATAGCAATCAGTTTTCACATCATGTAGGCGGAAAATGGGGTCGCACAGAGTCGGACACGACTGAAGCGACTTAGCAGCAGCAGCAGGGTGAACCCCTAAATAGTATTTTAGCATCAGAAAACACAGCCCAAAGAAGTTATTTGTTCTGAGCTCTTTTGGAGATATTTTATGTGCAATCTCAGGGTCTGTGGACAAAAATGGGAAACTGAACATCCCTGATAAGTTGTCACCTAAGGAGTCAAGTTCTTTACCTCTCAGATATTCCTAGACCATCCATGATTTCAAGATATTTCTCTTTGTTAAGTATTCCTGGTTGACCTAAATGCCTTCCTGACTTCCTAACCACCTCCTCTGTTTGAGTTGTGCAACCGTGAATTAAATGTGCTTTCCAAAAAGAATTGGCCTAAGGCTCCTCAGCGCTTCCTGCGCTTTTATTCCTGTTTCCTTTGGGTGAATAAAGTGACATTGCCTCACAAATGATTATTTTAGAGCAAACATGTTTCCAAATGTAACAGAATAATGATGACTCCAGGAATTAAAGTTAGTTTCCAAATCTAGAGCTTTTGTTTAGACTTGAATCACATTTTCAAAATGAGTAGGTTTTTACTGGTCTAAGAGAGTTTTTTGATTTTGGGTTTTTTTGGGGGGAGGATTTTTTTTTTTTTTTTTAAGTCTCAGAATGGAAGAATAATTATATGATGTGGTGGAGGTGCTAGCTTACTCTAAGGTGGCAATCACCAAGCAATATATAAGAGTATTAAATCAAAACATTGTACACCTAAAACTCATATGATGATATATGTCAATTATAGCTTTAAAAATGTTTGCAAGAGTGCTACCCACTTGGTCATTGTGTCAACAAGATAATTTCAGGGAATGGGTGTTATAGCCAATCTGTAATGAGTATAGAGAATTGTTTTAAATTAAATGTAATAAAGGTCCTTGCAAAAGTGAAAAACAAAATAATTAAATGCTAAATTCACCATCTAGAAGAAATGGAGACATTCTTAGAAACAATAAATATGATATATAATGTTAACACAATGAAAGATGACAATCTCAATCTGAATATATGCAAAAATGCATTGAACAAAATTTGACATCTATACATGACAAAAAACCCTCAGTATGGGCAGTAGGGGTAAGAAGGAGTAATAGGTAGATTTGAGTGAGTTTCAGGGCTTTGAAATTACTCTGTATGAGATAATGATGTACTCCTGATATACATATGACCAATCTCATAAAACGTGTAACACAGATTGAACCCTAATATAAACTATGAACTTTGGGTGAAGGTGATGTTTCAATGTAGAGTCATCAATTTTAACACAATTTTTACTTGTTTGTGATGCTGATAATGGGGGGATCTATGCATGTGTGAGGACAGGGGATTTATGTGAAATCTCTGGACCTTCCTCTCAACTTTGCTTAAACCTAACATTAGTCTAAAAAGTAAAGTCTTTTAAAAATCTTCCAGCTGTAAAGTAAGTCATAAGGATGTAATGTAAAAATAGCTAAGATAGTTAATGACATTGTAACAACTTTATATGGTGACAAATAATCACTGGTTTTATCGTTTGATAGTTTCATAATATAAATTATCAAAGCACTATGTTACATACTTGAAAACCAATGCAATGAAAACAACTTTCAACAAATAAAACATTGAAGCAATACACCTCAACATAATAAAGGCCATATATGAAAATCCTTCAGCTAACGTCATACTCAACAGTGAAAAGGTGAAAGCCTTTCCTGTGAGATAAGGGATAAATCAAGGGTGCCCAATCTCACCACTTATATGCAACAAAGTTCTGAAGTCCTAGCCTGAGCAATTAAATAAGAAAAAGGCATCTGGAATAAAAAAGAAGTAAAGTAGACTCTGTTTGCAGATGGCATCTATAGAAAACCCTAAGACTCCACGGGGTGGTGGGGGGGTGGGGGATTGGTACTAATAAAAGACTCATTAAAACTACAGGTTACAAAAATCAACACATAAAAGTCAGCTGGTTTTCTCTCACTAACGATAAACTATCAAAGAAACCAATCCTATTTGCAATAGCATTAAAAATATTCAGAATAAAGTTAACCAAGATGATGAAGTATCTATATACCGAAAACTAAAATAAAATGATGAAAGGCGGAGGAACAAGATGGTGGAGGAGTAGGTGGACATAGAGTACATCTCTCTCCATGGATACATCAGGAATATACTTTCAGACACAGAAGTGCTTGCAGACCACCAGCTGAGAGCAGACCGGAGTACCTGACCACTAGAAAAGAACATATAAAAGCATGCAAAACTTGATAGGATGAAGGAACTAGGGGGGAAAAAAAGAGTGTTAGTAGGGCTGGACCTGCCCTCAAGGGTGGGGAAAGTGAAGCAGGGGTCTGATCCCCACACGGGGACAACTGTCTTGGTAAGAGGAAAAATTGATGAAAGAAATTGAAAATTATATGAACGGGAAGAAATTTCATGTTCACCAATTAGAAAAATTAATATTATTTAAGTGTCTATACTACACAAAGCAATATACTGGTACAGCGCAATCCCTATCAAGTTTCCAGTGATATTTTCTCACAGAGGTAGAAAACACTTTTAAGTGAGTTGGCAGAAGAGGAGGTGATAAGATGGCTGAATTTTGCACATCTGACTCTTTGCATACCTATGGACTAGCCTACCACGCTCCTCCGTTCCTGGAATTTTCCAGGCAAGAGTATTGGAGTGGGTTGTCATTTTCTTCTCCAGGGCATCTTCCTGACCCAGGGATCTAACCCGGGTCTTCCGCATTGCAGGCAGATGCTTTACCATCTGAGCCACAAGGGAAGCCCCATATATTATAGAGTTAGTTTAAATAGATAGGCTAACAGATTGGTTATGAGCTGCAAGAAAAGGAGGTTAAAACACATGATAGCATGATTTTAAGTCAGATGGATAATTTTTAATTCTCTATCAGATATTCCAATAGAGACAGTGAATATCAAGTTTATTTTGTAAATCTGCAGATCAGCATAAAGGTCTAGTCTGAGACACTATTTTAGGTTTCAGGAGTCTACCTATGGTGTTTGAATCATAGAACAAATGAAATTACAAAGCAAGTATGTGCAGAGAAAAGGTAAATAGTGAAATTAACCACTTTAAAGCTTAGGGATCAGAGAGATGAGATGTAAACCAGCAAAGTGAACAACAACAACAACAACAAAAAAAGCTTAGTGAATCAGAAGGAAAACTGGATCAGCCAATTTCCTTCTCATCTTTGTTTTCCTTTAGTTGTATAAATAAGAAGCCTACCTAATTGAATATCAGCATTGTGTTTTATAAACAAAATTTTGTAATGCATGAGTGCTTTAAAAATTTAGGTATTTATCTTGTTTTATGCTGCATGTTTGTGCCAACTGTTTTCTTATTTCACAATCCTCTTTTCTGTGACACCACAGGTATTGATCTGCATTTAGTAAATCTGGGATGACCGCTTCAGAGACTTCAGTTCAAGACTCTTGTCTTATCTGGAAAATATGTCTAGGTTGGCAGAAACAAATCTTCATGTAGATATTCAGGAGATCTCAGCTACAGTGGCACAGAGAAGGTTGAAAATGACAGGACATGGTTTGTCATTGGAAGTGGTTCCAAAAGAGTGAAGTTAATAAAATAGAGGGCAGACACTCAATCAGGCAGCTGTCTCAGATCAGCTAGAAAATGGTCTTGACAGACAAAGCTATATAACAGTTGTCAGATGTTTGACACCTAAATATTAAAGTGGGTGTCAACAATGACTTTCTTGACTCATAGGGACTCTATACAAGATGATAGTGCAAACTTTCATGAGTGGAATCATAGGGGCTTAAAGTTGGGAGTAACTTGAGAACTGACAGTGATTAGTTTAACCCAATATATCACTTTTTTTCATGATATACCTGTCTAATGGTTCAGTGCTGATAAAACAGACCCAGACCTGTAGATCTCATTATGTTGCCAAGCATATTATAATAGTTGGAGACAGCTTTATATCAATGATATTTTGAGACATTTCTAAGCTATTTTGACAGATCAGATACCTTAGCAAATATTTTTTCTTCCACAATGGCAAATCATACAAAGAAAACCAATGATTAATACACTCATGGGGGAAAAAGAAGAAAGAAACCATAATCTAAAGAAATTAATTTTTAACCTGGAAACCAAAAAAAACAAAAACAAAAACAAAAACACTATTGCTATGAAGAGAGCTAAGAGGTAGTGATACAAAGACTCAGAAGCTTGACCTCAAGGCAAATGTGGGCTCTAAGAGAGCCTTAAATGATTACCACCCCCTGGTATTCAGTAAAGTTCCTTGAGTACGGGCTGTACTTACTGGATTGTTTCTAAAAATAAAACATGCTAAAGATTATGAAGTATCTTAATAGTAGGTTATAAATAGGCTTTGGCTTTCATCCTGGGTCCTACATGTGTGTGTGTCTTTTTCATAAAGTAAGAAAGATGCCACGTTATGAACAGCTCTATGGAGAGGCCCGAATGACATAGTGAGGAACTGAAGCTGTCAGCCCAACAGAACACAAATTTAAAACCACCAGCAACTATGCGAGTGAGCTTAGAAGTGAAATTTTAGCCTAAGTCTTTATGTTTTTTTAAGGTATGCATGCATGCTCAGTCACTAAGTCATGCCCATGACCCCATGGACTGTAGCCCCTTCGGCCCCTCTTTCCATGCAACTTACCAGGCACAAGAATACCGGAGTGGGTTGGCATTTCCTTCTCCAGAGGATCTTCCCATCCCAGGGATCAAACTGGGGTCTCCTGCATTACAGGCAGATTCTCTACCACTGAGCCACCAGGGAAGCCCCAGGTGAATAAGTTTAAAAGTGAAACATTGGCCTAAGTCTTTAAATGACTACTACTTGGCTGATTTACTTTGACTAACCTGATGAGAAACACGGAAGAAAAAAACACTCAGTTAAGTTGCACCTGGATTCCTGACCCATAGAAAACTGAGATAAAAATGTTTCCTGCTTTAAATTGCTAAGTTGGAAGATAATTTGTTACAGAGGAATAGGTAACTAGTACACCTGCAGATCTGGAAAGTTGTGCTCACTCCTGAGACAGGCAAATATGCAGAGAAGCACCAGGTAGACAAGGGAAAGACCCATGTGCCAGATATTATGTGGCAGGGAAGGGGCTGCACAGATCATATATAGAATCAGTAGCTATAAATTATCCTGTATGAAAATGAAATATATTTTTCATCTTCAATAAGGCAAGTGCAAAGGATATCAAAAGATAACAAACTTATATTTCAAAAGATCACATACCAAAATTATTGGTATCTCCTTTCATCACACATTCCAGTCTGAATCAATATTTTTGGAAGAATAGAAAGAAACTGTTCACCAGTTTAACTGTGAAAAAGTATGGGAACTGACAATCTCTCAGTTATGGTGAAAAAAAAGTCAAGATTTTATTCATCCCTATCAGAGACAAGCCACCTAATCACACAGTGTACCCAATATTCCATCATCACTAAGCATAAAAAGACCTTATTTAAAAAGCTAAAAAAAGAAACAGAGATGGAGAGTCTAAATAGACAACTTTCCTTTGAACACAAGGTTATTAAAGAATTACACCCAAAGAAAGCACAAGGCACAGTAAGTTTCTCAGAGAATTTCAACCAAATGTTTAATGTCAGATACTTCAACTGCATTATTAATTACTCCAGAGCAGTAAAAGTTAAAGCAAACTCCCCACTTTTTATAAAATAAGCATAACATCGATGTCAAAACATGATATACATAGTATAAATGAAAAATATACCAAAATCACTTAATATCTAATACAGAAGTAATAAATGTCAAAAGCTATATACAACAAATAAAGAAAATAGTACACTATGGGTGTGATTTACTCCAAGAATTTAAGATTATTTCAATTTTAAAAATCTATTAAAATCTTACACCACATGAATAAATCTAGGGATAAAAGCCATACATTTATTTCCACGGATGCTGAAAAGCTTTGAAAATATTCAGCATTAATTTCTAATATATGCACACTGGAAAATAGGAATTTACAAATATTTTCTTAAAATTATTATACACATGCACTTGCACATAAAGATGATTTTTAGAACTGAAATCACTAAATGAAGAAACAGTAGAAGACTAGAAGATCTTCCAGATCAGACACAAGGTAAGGATCAGCCATCTCTACTACCTCTCAGCATTGCACAGAAGCCATTGAACAATGCAATAAAAAGAAGCTAATCTGAATCACATGAAATGATGAATGTCAAATTTTATCTACTTCCAAATGATCAGACTGGTAACTTGAACATTCCAAAGGAACCAATGATAAAACTAATACAAACATTGAAAAAAAGTTTATAGAATATAAATCAAACAAAACACCTCATATATCTATCTAATATATATATTTAGAAGGATTAATGTAAAAATAATATATACAATGGTAGCAAACAAATAATCTGGAGTTACTAAGAAACTGTGTAAAACCTGTATGTGTCAGTATCAGTTTAGTCGCTCAGTCACGTCCAACTCTGTGACTCCATGAACTGCAGCACGTTACGCTTCCCTGTCCATCACCAACTCCCAGAATTTGCTCAACCTCATGTTCATTGAACTGGTGAGGTCATCCAACCATCTCATCCTCTGTTGTCCCCTTCTCCTTCTGCCTTCAGTCTTTCCCAATATCAGGGTATTTTCAAATGAGTCAGTTCTTTGAATCAGGTGGACAAAGTATTGGCGTTTCAGCTTCAGCATCAGTCCTTCCAATGAACACCCAGGACTGATCTCCTTTAGGANAGTTGGACACAACTGATGCGACTTAGCAGCAGCAGCAGTAAATGCCCAACTTTAGGACAATGGGTCTCAAAGAGTCAGCCCTAGGACCAGAGGAGGTAATCCCTCTGGTGATTCTGTTGCATGGTCAAGTTTGAGAACTACTGATTTAAGGAATCACATACTTACCCTTTCTGGCTTAGAAAGAAATTTACAATAAGTCAGCTCTGCTGCTAAAAGATTAAGAACATACCTTGGCTGATAGATTAAGAAAACCAAGATGTACTCACAGAAAATGAAAGTCTACTTTCAATCCATTTTCCAAGTTAAATAGTCACAGGCTTGTTGGATTCATTCACAGCCACAAATTCCCATGAAAAACTAAGAGAAGTAATAGATCAGAATCTCAGAGGGAAAAACAGCTAACAGAATACTTGGCAGGCATCAAAGAAAACCTTTCCTATACCAAGCTGAAACAAGAAAATACTCTTACATATACCTATGGCTGATTCATGTCGATGTATGCCAGAAAAAAACACAGTATGGTAAAGTAATTATCCCTCAATTAAAAATAAGTAAATTTAAAAATAGAATACTCTTACAGCATTTGTTTATAGGAGATAGGATCAAAATCTTAAATATTAATATTATCATACTATAGGATGTCAGAATAAGACTTTAGAACTTGTAACTTTACTTTTTGCTATTTAAAATTTATTGAGCACTGACAGTGTGGCCATTGAAATACTTTACAGAACACTTATAATCCTTGCCTTTGAGTTTTACATTCCCTACTTGAAAAAAAAAAGCACAATACAGTACATGACATCATTAAAAGATTATGTGAGCTCAGACTGAGTCCTTTTATGGTGAAATTTTGTAAGATTCACTGTGTTTTCTTTACATCATGCTAACTGATGACTAAGTGTCTGGATGAAAATGGAGGACTTTATGTGAAAATGAACTGGGTAGCAATATGTCAAATCATATCTATAAACCTTGACCTCTGTAGCCTGAATTATTTGATAATAGCCATCTAATGACCACTGGGACCAATCACAAGCAGATTGTCTTGGAATTACAATACCCTCATTTTTCACAATGAAGTAAGGAAACAATATGCTTTGCAGTAAGCCATTTAATACTTGAAACTAATTTCTCTTTGGTTTTGTAATGTATTTCTGGATATATGTTTCCCTAATTTGTTTTAGTTTGACTAATACGCACAAGGAGGCAGTTTTAAATGTTTTGATTGGGGTTGACCATATTGTTAAATAAAATTTAAAAATCCACTACTGTGGGTATCCAAGAATGGATTATATGTGAAAGGAAAATTATAGATCAGGAACATGATGGTGTTCCTTGCAGTTCCTAATGTCATAGTGATGTCTCCAGCCTCTTACATAGAGAAAATATTTTTTGTTAGCGCTGTATTTTCTGAGAATACACCAAGGAATGAAGAATATAAATATTGGGTTGACCAAAATGTTCATTCGGCTTTTTCCATAACATCTTATGGAAAAATCCAAACAAACTTTTTAGCCAACCCAATGTCTAGAGAGCAACATTTAGGAGATTTAAGAGCCCTTAGGCAAAACCACCGTTGTAAATTATTCTCTAGCAGTATCCCTGAAAAGAACTTTGAAAGGAAAAAGTTTTACAATTCACTATGATTTACCCAATATATCAGTTGGATTTTCTTATGACTCACACCATTGGCATGATTCTTTAGAGAGGTCAGAGTGATTCCTGTATAAATATCATTTGTTGGCTGATGGAAATACTTTGTTAAGTAATAGGAAAAATGTTGACGGATATATGCTAGACTTTACTTTTCCTGACCCTTATAATCATCCATTGTAACAGAGATTGCTACTTGTGCCTGTTATCTGTTATCGCCATTCTCACATTGTATTAGGATTCTTAATTTTTAGTCAGACACATGGTTGCTCACAGTAAATACAGCTGGGGGTGCAATGGTCATCTCTTTGGCAGTGAGATGTTAATGAAGGGGGTACACACAACTTTCAGCAAGTGCTATTTAAGGGAGGGAGCGTGCCTTTCTTCTCTTCCTTCTTCCTGCAGGCTGATATGTAGAGATGATAGCAAGACTCTAAACAGACATCATGAACCAAGATGTGACCTAGGGATTATATTAGTTATCTATTGTTGCATAACAAATGACCACACGATTTTAGCAGCATAAAACAACAAACATTATGTTAAAGTTTCTGTGTTCAGGAATTCAAGAACGGCTTAGCTAGGTGGTTCTTGCTCAGAGTCTCTCTTGAGGTTGTAGTCAAGCTGTTGGCCAGAGCTACAGTCAACTGAAGACTCAAAGGGGCTGCAAGATCCATTTCCAAGATGGCTTATTCATATGGCTGTTGGCAGGAGGCATCGGTTCCATACTGGCTATTGACAATAGGACATTTCCATAGGACTGCTTGAGGGTTCACAAGACATGCCATCTGGCTTCTTAGCAAGTGAGTAATCCAAGAGAAAGCATGGAGAAAGCTGCAGTGTCTTTTATTACCCTCTCTTTGTAAATGTCACATAATCATTTCTGCCATACTCTTCATTATAAATAGCTTACTAAATCTAGCCCACGTTCAAGGGGAGGGAAGTAGATGCCACTTCTTTATTTACTTATGTGGCTGCATTGGGTCTTATTTGCAGTGTGTGGCATCCTTGCTGTGTGATGCGGGATCTTTTGTACATGAACTCCAGGTGGTGCGGGTGGTAAAGAACCTGCCCGCTAGTGCTGGAGACATCCTTGGGTTGGGAAGGCTTGATCCCTGGGTTGAGAATATCCCTGGAAGAGGGCATGGCAGTCCACTGCAGTATTCTTGCCTGGAGAATCCCCATGGACAGAGGAGCCTGGTGGGCTACAATCCATAGGGTCACAAAGAGTCAGACATGACGGAAGTGACTTAGCACACACATGTACTCTCTAGTTGCAGTGGCAAGCTTAGTTGCTCCGTGGCATGTGGAATTTAGCTTCCCAAAGTCCCTAGATGACACTTCTTGAACAGAAGAGTATTGTGGTAGACAAAACCATTGCCTATGACCACTCCCACCCCCCCCAGCCAAAAATATCCTTATCTTAATCTCCAGAACCAGTGAATATGCTACTTTTCATGTAACAAACTTTTAAGGTTCTGGCAAGTGGGTGCAGAGACCTACTTGTCTTGCAGCCACCAAGATAAGTCTTCTTGTATGTAAGTTCCCTTGCTTATTAAACTTTCCATCTACCAAGGTGGAGTGGTCTGCCTCTTTCTTTGGTCTCTCCCTACCCTTCATGTGGACTTCCCTGGTGGCTCAGAGGTTAAAGCGTCTGCCTCTAATACGGAAGACCTGGGTTCGATCCCTGGGTCGGGAAGATCCCCTGGAGAAAGAAATGGCAACCCACTCCAGTACTCTTGCCTGGAGAATCCCATGGATGGAGGAGCCTGGTGGGCTACAGTCCATGGGGTCGCAAAGAGTCGGACACGACTAAGCGACTTAACCTAACCTACCCTTCACGTAAGAGAGCTGGTTTCAGATTTCACCTGGGATGCTCTCAAGGTTGCAAACTAACAAGCATCAGCTCAAGTCCAGAGTCTTAGCCTTTAAATATGTCCAGGGGCAGATAGGCTTCTTGGGTGAATTCCTTATATACTTGAGTACAATACTTCTCAGTCTGGAGTCCTGTGAACTAAAGAAAAAAGCTATATGCTTCCTTCATACAACAACCAATGTAAAATGGTGGGACAGGTGGGATAACTGCCACAGTCACTCCTGTTCCAACAGGCAGAAAAGAGGAGATGCACAGATGTTCATAGCAATTCTGAAATTCATTCAGGTACAGGTCTGCAGATCCACCTTCAAGGCCTCAGAACAATTCTCCATGGCTCGATGTTTTACCCTCTAGGCTGTCGGTTGTTATTGTTCAGTTGCTCAGTTGTGTCCTACTCTTTGCAAGCCCATGAACTGCAGCTCGCCAGGCTTCCCTGTCCTTCATATCTCCTGGAATTTGCTCAACCTCATGTTCATTGAACTGGTGAGGTCATCCAACCATCTCATCCTCTGTTGTCCCCTTCTCCTTCTGCCTTCAGTCTTTCCCAATATCAGGGTATTTTCAAATGAGTCAGTTCTTTGAATCAGGTGGACAAAGTATTGGCGTTTCAGCTTCAGCATCAGTCCTTCCAATGAACACCCAGGACTGATCTCCTTTAGGATGGACTGGTTTGATCTTGCAGTCCAAGGGACTCTCAAGAATCTTCTCCAACGCCACAGTTCAAAAGCATCAGTTCTTCGGCACTCAGCTTTCTTTATGATCCAACTCTCACATCTACATAAGACTTGGAAAAACCATAGCTTTGACTAGATGGACCTTTGTTGGCAAACTAATGTCTCTGCTTTTTAATATGCTGTTTAGGTTGGTCATAAATTTCCTTGCAAGGAGCAAGTGAGCAAGCGTCTTTTGATTTCATGTCTGCAGTCACCTTTTGCACTGATTTTTGAGCCCAAGAAAATTAAGCGTCTCACTGTTTCCACTGTTCCTCCATCTATTTGCCATGAAGTGATGGGACCAGATGCCATGATCTTAGTTTTCTGAATGTTGAGCTTTAAGCCAACTTTTCACTCTCCTTTTTTACTTTCATCAAGAGGCTCTTTAGTTCTTCTTCACTTTTTGCCATAAGGGTAGTATCCTCTGCATATCTGAGGTTATTGACATTTCTCCCAGCCATCTTGATTCCAGCTTGTGCTTCATCCAGCCCAGCATTTCTCATTATGTACTCTGCATATAAATTAAATAAGCAGGGTGACAATATATAGCCTTGACTTACTCCTTTTCCTATTTGGAACCAGTCTGCTGTTCCATGTCTAGTTCTAACTGTTACTTCCTGACCTGCATACAGATTTCTCAAGAGGCTGGTCAGGTGGTCTGATATTCTCATCTCTTCAAAAATTTTCCACAGTTTGTTGTGATCCACACAGTCAAAGTCTTTGGCATAGTCAATAAAGCAGAAATAGATGTTATTCTAGAACTCTCTTGCTTCTTCGATGATACATCGGATGTTGGAAATTTGATCTTTGGTTCCTCTGTCTTTTCCAAAACTAGTTTGAATATATAGAAATTCATGGTTCATGTTGTTGACATTTGAACATTAAAATATGCTATAAAAAGCTCTATAACATCATGATTATGGTTTTAGAGAAATGGTATAGGAAAACAGAAATAATTTCAAGTGCATGTGTAAATTTGGTATATATTGTCACCCTGTTTATTTAACTCATATGCAAAATACATCATGAGAAACGTTGGGCTGGAAGAAGCACAAGCTGGAATCAAGATTGCCAGAAGAAATATCAATAACCTCAGATATGCAGATAACACCACCCTTATGGTAGAAAGTGAAGAGGAACTAAAAAGCCTCTTGATGAAAGTGAAAGAGGAGAGTGAAAAAGTTGGCTTAAAGCTCAACATACAGAAAACGAAGATCATGGCATCGGGTCCCATCACTAGATGGGGAAACAGTGGAAACAGTGTCAGACTTTATTTTTTTGGGCTCCAAAATCACTGCAGATGGTGACTGCAGCCATGAAATTAAAAGACACTTACTCCTACTCCTTGGAAGGAAAGTTATGACCAACCTAGATAACATATTAAAAAGCAGAGACATTACTTTGCCAACAAAGTTCCGTCTAGTCAAGGCTATGGTTTTTCCTGTGGTCATGTATGGATGTGAGAGTTGGAATGTGAAAAAATCTGAGCCCCGAAGAAATGATGCTTTTGAACCGTGGTGTTGAAGAAGACTCTTGTTAGTCCCTTGGATTGCAAGGAGATCCTACCAGTCCATCCTAAAGGAGATCAGTCCTGGGTGTTCTTTGGAAGGACTGATGCTAAAGCTGAAACTCCAATACTTTGGCCACCTCATGCAAAGATTTGACTCACTGGAAAAGACTCTGATGCTGGGAGGGATATGGGGCAGGAGGAGAAGGGGATAACAGAGGATGAGATGGCTGGATGGCATCAGCGACTGGATTAACGTGAGTTTGGGTGAACTCCAGCAGCTGGTGATGGACAGGGAGGCCTAGAGTGCTGCAATTCACGGTGTCACAGAGTTGGACACGATTCAGCTACTGAACTGAACTGAACTGAAGGTAAGGTGAAACCGCTCAGTTGTGTCCAACTCTTTGCAACCCCACAGATTGTAGCCTACCAGGCTCTTCCATCCATAGGATTTTCCAGGCAAGAGACCTGGAGTGGGTTGCCATTTCCTTCTCCAGAGGGTCTTCCCGGACCAGTGATTGAACCCACGTCTCCCACATTGTAGGCAGACGCTTTACTGTGTGAGCCACCAGGGAAGTCTATTTATAAAAGAGATAAATATAAAAACATAAAACCATGGAGGGAAAAGTTTAAGCTTAGTTGACTCTGGGAATGGCTTTTCAACTTATGATTCAAAATACAAGACAAAAAATTCCAAAATCTGAGTACATACTTTTTTTCAACAACACCATATCAAAGTAAATACAGAAATAATAAAGCAGGAGATATATGCACTTTGGTCACCATAATGACTCCACTTTACCTTAAGATATAGCCTCCATCTGTTAAGGTTTACTTATTTGTGTTTCTGTAAAGCAATAAGGGATTTCTAAATGATAGCTGCAGGACTGTTTTGGATGATCTCATTATGTTAACAAAGTTCACTTCTCTGAAAACTGGCTCGGTTATAAAATCAAGGATGGAAGTTTAATTTTTCAAATTTTTTTTTTTTTTGTTCATCAGTTGACATGTTTTTCATAATTATGTATATAATAGAATATATTTGTTTTAAACTATAAAAAACTAAAATGGTGGTTTTAGCCTCAAGGTAACGTTCTCTCAAAAATAAGTTAAGAAGTAAGTTTTCCTAATTTGGGGAAGAAAATTTAAATAATTGTCAATATTTATTGTTTAACCAATTAATAGAATTTGTCGGTGAAACTACCTGAACTGGAGTTTATTATGAAAGTATTAATGAGCTCATTTTACCTACAGAGTTTTAATAAGTTTATTTGAGTTACTTTTTCTTGAGTTTGATATTTTGTACTACAGCAACCGACTTCCCTGTAATTCAGACAGTAAAGAATCTTCCTGCAATGCAGGAGACCCTAGTTTGATCCCTAGGTCCAGAAGATCCTCTGGAGAAGAGAATGGCAATCCACTCCAGTATTCTTGGCTGGAAAATCCCAAGGACAGAGGAGCCTAGTAGGCTCCAGTCCATGGGGTCGCAAAGGGTCAGATGCTACTGAGCAACTAACATTACGCTAAAGGAACCCCAAATTTATGAATATAGGTGCTTATATAAAAACTGATATTAAGTTTCTCTCCTATCCCCCTTGAGAAAAAGAAACCTTATCTCCTTAATGTAATAAAATTCTTTGGAATATAAAGGATTGGGGCTTCCCTGGTGGCTCAGACTGTAAAGAATCTGCCTGCAGTGCAGGAAATCCAGGTTCGATCCCTGGATCTGGAAGATCCCCCTGGAGAAGGCAATGGCTACTCACTCCAGTATTTTTGCCTGGAGTATTCTATGGACAGGGGAACCTGGTGGGCTATACAGTCCATGGGGTCACAAAGAGTACGACAAGACTGAAAGCCTAACACTGTGTACATCTTTATTCTAGGTTGTATCCCCCTTTGAAATTAAAGATACAGATCCGGAAATGCCTATTTAATAACTGCTTAACTTTCAAGAACTTTTCTTTAACCCACGTTTCAATTTTTTGATCAGAAACTTTAACCATGCAGAAACAAACAAAAAAAATGTATTCTCTATGTTCCCACAGATTTCATACATTCAATCTTCAAAATTTCTTTTGTCTGCATAATATCCATTCTCAGGTTCTTTAATTCCAAAAACAAGAATGTCAGATATTTTGTCATTTATTTTGCTGCAAGAACCCTTAAGTCTCCATTCATTCCATTTCTATGCATTTGCCTATTATACAAACTGGGTATTTTCTGTCATCTTATCTCATGCTTACTTAGTAATCTCTATTTTGCTATTAAGCCCATCAACAGAAATTTTTATCTTAGTTGTTGTATTTTTCATTTCTAAAATTTCCATTTGGCAGTATATCATATATTCTATTTTCCTCCTGAGAATTTATATCTCTGCATTATTCTTGGAGTGTTTTGCTTTACCTCTCTGCATATTATAATTCATCCTAATATTCTTTTATAATTCCAACATCTTGTTCATTTGGGTTTAGCATCTGTTGATTATCTTTCCCTAGAGAATTTGTTAGGCTTTGTTTCTGTCTGTTCTGTAGTGTCAGATCGTAAATTTGGACATTTTCAATTATTATCAGAACATGGTTCTTATTTAAATTCTGGAGAAAAGAGCATGGCTTTATTTTTTAATTTTATTTTATTGTTTTTGCAGAAAATCAATCCTTTTAAATTTTACACTATATGTTCTAACCCACTTTCTGTGCACTTCGGTTCTAGTGTCAGTTCAACTGAATGACCTTTCGGTGCTACTCCAACCTGTCCTGCGTGTGCTCCACTCAGGAGCCAGTCTAAATGTCAGTTCATTCCTCAAAGAGTTGGATATGGTGGTTCAAAATTTGGGTTCTAAAATGCGCAAATTAGAAGTGAACCTATGCATTTACACAGATTTTTATGCCATCCCATTCTCAACAATCCCTTCCTCTGTCTCTCCTCAGTGCTTTCCTAACAGCAGCTCTTCACAATTCTCAACAGAAAGCTGAAGTTTAATATCCCTATGTGCTGCACATTCACCATGACTATTTGTCTTTAGGACTAAATGGCAAGAAAATAAAGAAATAGCAATAGGAAATAGCCCTATCCTCTTTGTGGTTCAATGCCTTTGGAGCGATAAAAAAAAGATTCCTTCCTCTTATCATTTTAGATGCTAGAACATATACTGTTTCACTCTTCCTGCCACTGGATTTCAAGTTCAAAAATGGAGCTTGAAGGAATAAGATTGAGACTTAAAAAAAAAAAGCTAAGGGATTTTGTCCATTTTTAAAGTTTCATGGCAGCTATCTTTTATACTTCTTGAACCAAAAAAAAAAAAAGTATTTCATTTGAAGACCTCTGTCTGTGCTCAGTGTGCAGCTTAAGGATCCGTATTGCCATTGTGTCTAGGCTAGAAGATATACGAAAGGAAAAAAAGGCTCCTGTAATTCACCATGGGTCATTCATTGTCTGAGTTTCGGCTTTCTTTCCAACCTGCCTACTGCAATTTAGTTCTCAGAGTTCCCAGATAGCTGTGCATGTATTTCTTCGGGATTTTTAGTTATGTTCAGTGACAGAGCAAGGTAAAGTATGGTTACCTCATTATAACCAGAACTTGAAATCTGCTTTATTTTTCTCAAATGTACACACTCAATTTATATTCATTATGTGATTTTTAAGAAAAAGTGTAGATATTAATATATTCTAGCTCAAATTCCCTTGTCTTTTTTTTAAACCTTTTTAATTCTCACTAAGAATAAAGGGAGTGCAAGGAAATAAGGCAGATATCAGTTTCATATTTCCAAGTTCCCTTCCTCTGAACATCATGGCAACTATGTTAGTAAAACAAAAATCCCAAAGATAATATCTGTATCAAAATTAGATTAAAATGTACTCCAACCACCCTCACAATTGGAAATTTGGCCAAATTATAAATAGCAGAAGAGCTGTATGTTATCACTCATGTACAGAAGGAAAATTCAGAAGGACAAAATGACTTCTGATGCTCTGATGAGGTAGAAACCCCCAAAATTGTCACGAGGTACTAACTAGGAAGTTCTGTACTTTCATCTGTCAATAGCCACCAAATCTGGTTCTCTAATTACTGTTTTCTCCTTAAAGCAACCGATGCTACTGGAAATTATGCTGGAATCTTTTTGAGAGCAGCACACACATCAAATGAGTCTACTGGACCTCTTAATCCTAGAAAAACAAGCTGCCACTATGGGCACTTTTGTCAGCACAACTTAGGCAGCAATTCCACTCCTAATAATCAATGGGTAATCGACAACAACAGCCACAAAAAACTACAACACATGTGTTAAAATCAATGAATGCAATAATGATCAGAGAGACAACAACACATTGATCAATTTTTAAAGAATCTATTAAAAGGATATCAACTCATTTTGAAAACTAACCATCTTATAGGGAAAAAGTAAGTATTTAACTTGCATTTTTTCACAAGGTAACTAAATTATACACAATGGAGGAAACTCTTTTATAAAGGAACATCAAATATTAGAGAAGAGAATTAGAATATCATAAATTACATACTTTGAACAAAGTGATCAGGCGATTAATATTAGAAACTAGAAACATCAAGAAAATGGAGACAGAGGCTAGCACTTTCTTCATGAGAATACACAGATTTATCTGTGAAATATTCTTGAAATATATTTAAAGCAAATTCTTAGAATACTAACAATTTATAGAAAATAGAGTATAAAATTACATTAACATAAATGCAATCAGCAAAATGTAGACTGTGAGGAACTCTAAAGTAAAAAGGACTCAAGTTTCTTCAACAAATAAACTACAAAGACAAGAAAGATAAAAATTGAATCCTCAATTAAAAAAAATAATTTAGACTTATTAACAGATTATATTACATAAGACATCAACTATAATTTGGATTGCAATTTAACCAGTTAAAATGTATTATGAAACATAAACATAGTAAGTCATATGACATTTGGTATCAAGCTTCAAAGCCATCCAGCAATACATAAGGTAAGGATGTGGTAGTGGCTATACAGATGAAATAAAGTTGAACATGAATTAAAGATTGTTGAAATTAGTGATGGATACATGGGCACTGGGAGCATTATTGATTTCTCTTTATATATATGTACTTTTCTGTGAACAATTTTTTAAAAAGAAAGTTCAACATGTGAGGGTAATTCCTGATGCAATCGACCAGAATTAAACCAAAAGTAATGTGGACTCAGATATGTCTATGACTGAAAATTCTCTTTACAAGTTTTTTTAATCTAATATTATATTAACTCTTGTCATTCATTTCTATACTACAAAAAAAATAACCTAATCTAAGATTACTGATTCTGCATAAATTTTAGGTGTAAGGACCTTTAATGAGTGTCAAGGTTTTCTTGACAATAAAGAAAAATTATAATCATACACTAGTATGCTAAAGACTCAGAGAAAATGAGAGACTTCATAAAATCCTATATAGTCGAAGAGCTGATTTACATTTATTATATGTGAATGCAAACTTTCTTCATTCAAATACAGCATCACTTTATAAGAGCATTTTAAGTTCACAGTTCTAATCAGAATCATTTAAACCTGGACCCTGTATGCAGGACAGCAAAAGAAACACAGATGTGTAGAGCAGACTTTTGGACTCTGAGGGAGAAGGAGAGGGAGGGGGTGGGATGATTTGGGAGAATAGCATTGAAATATGTATACTATCATGTAAGAAACGAATCACCAGTCTATGTTCGATGCAGGATGCAGGATGCTTGGGGCTGGTGTATGGGGATGATCCGGAGGGATAATGTGGGGTGGGAGGTGGAAGGGGTGTTCCTGTTTGGGAGTTCGTGTAGACCCGTGGCAGATTCATGTCAATGTATGCCAAAACCAATAGAGTACTGTAAAGTAAAATTTAAAAAAATAAAAAAATAAACCTGGTCTCTTCATCATTCAGGTATGAGTAAATGTAATCATAACTGAGTAAGAATAAACATATGTATTTCTTAAATGCATATCTAATTAATTGCTGTCTCTTTCCAGGTTTCTCTCATTTTAAAAGGCAATAGTCCATAAAATAATCCATATGTAAACTCTCCCTCTGTCACACATAGAACAACTTATTACTCAGTTTCACCATACTTTAAACAATGGCTTTGTTGGCGAAAACTGCAGGACTTTATTGACCAGAGCAAGCACACATTCCATAGCAGTTTAAGTTTTTTCTATTTGATTACACAGAAATACATTTTATTCATTGACATGGTTAAATAAAATACCTTGTTTCGATGACCAATGTATCTCATGCTAAAGCGAACTGAAAAGCTTAAATTCCTTATTTCCTGAGTACACACAACACAGTTCACTGAAGACCATTTGTTGAAGGCCTGCATCTGACATCATTTCCCTTATTACTTATATCTATTCATATAGATTTTGCATTTGTCTCTATGCTGATTTTAAAACACACTGGCTCTCTCATTAAGAAATAAAAAAACGCTTGAGTTTTCTATATCTGAAAATATAAGATATTATTAATTAGCAGTCCATTAAACAACTTTAAGGTCCTGAAAACCTTATGTTCTCATATATTTGTGATTAGCCAAGTTAAGTTGTGACTAACAAGAATTTTATTTTTGTTTCATTTTGCTTTTTGTCTGAAGTCAGGAATCAAACATCTGCCTAAATTCACCCAAGCTGACTTGAAATATTGCTGCTAATTTCATCTACTTATGTCATCTCATAGTACATTACTTCTGCCTCTTATTAATATTTAACTTATTTGTCTCTTCATCCCTACCCTTAAGTGGTACCCAGATTTCATTCTGTGATTTTTCCCCTTTTCAAATTCTAGACTCTAGAGAATTCTCAAAGTAGTTAACATGTAATGTGAAACTTTTCTAAAATAGAGGGACTGCATTCTTTTTGATATGAGAAACCTAAGGTGATATTAGTCATGTTCGACTCTTTGCAACCCTAACGATTGTAGTCACAGGCTTTGCTACCCATGGAATTCTCTGGGCAACAATATTGGAGTGAGTAGTCATTTCCTTCTCCAGGGGTTCTTTCCAACACATGGATGGAACATGTGTCTGCTGCTTGGCAGGCAGTTCTATACTGTCTGGGTCACCAGAAAGCCTCAAAGTGAAAGTGAAGTCACTCAGTCATGTCCAACTCTTTGCAACCCCATGGACTGTAGCCCGCCAGGCTCCTCTGTCCATGGAATTTTCCAGGCAAGACTACTGGAGTGAGTAGCCATTTCCTTCTCCAGGGAATCTTCCCGACCCAGGGATCCAACCCGGGTATCCCGTGTTGCAGGCAGACGCTTTACCATCTGAGCCACCAGGGAAGCCAAGGTGATATTAAATGTACTTTAGAATTATTTTCAATTCAAGGAGACAGATAATTTCTCTATTCCATCACGTGTCTATGCCACGACATTACAAGATTATTTAGATTCTACAGGGTAGTAGACAAACAAATGGCCATGTGACTACAACGTCTACTTTTGACAGCAAATAGCTCTATCTAAGTAAGTCTAGCAATCCTACGTGTTTATCTCATTAGGATCAGCATTTTCCTCACTCAGTTATCCACCTGTTTTTCAATGATTTTAACCAAGTTAATCCTGTTATTATTTTCCTGTGGAAGGGTCACTGACATTTTACTTTCATTTAACCTCAATTTTCCTGTTTTAAAATGAACCTAGTGAGTACTCACAGTAACTGTTTTATTTCCCTATTTCTTTGCTTCAATTTAAAAGTAAAGTAAATGTAACATACTTGAAATATCGAACATTAAATTTTACCTTTCCCATTGAACTTTTAATTCAAATTTTAATCATAAATTGAAAAATTAGAGTAAATGGAGTCAGAAGACAATAGACTTTGCAGTAGATTCAAGTAACTATACATAATCTTATCTAGCAGTGATTTATAATTACTAAAAGTCAACCTTTACATTTCAGAATCACAAGTACTAGATTCTAAAATTATCTTCTAAGTTATTCAACAGGTTGCTTGTTCACAGAATCAATGCTATATATTGTTTTAACATAAAGGGTATAGGGTGACTATTACAGCAGTGTTCAGAAACTTCAAGCTTTTGCAAGCCGATTAACAAGCCAGTGGCAAATCAAATGTAATTTTTTCTTCCCTCTGAAATCTTATTCAGTTCAGTTCAATCACTCAGTCGTGTTGCGACTCTTTGCGACTCCATGAACTGCAGCACACCAGGCCTCCTTGTCCATCACCAACTCCTGGAGTTCACCCAAATTCATGTCTATCAGGTTGGCGATGCCATCCAGCCATCTCATCCTCTGTCATCCCCTTCTCCTCCTGCCCCCAATCCCTCCCAGCATCAGAGTCGTTTCCAGTGAGTCAACTCTTCACATAAGGTGGCCAAAGTATTGGAGTTTCAGCTTCAGCATCAGTCCTTCCAAAGAAATCCCAGGGCTGATCTCCTTCAGAATGGACTGGTTGGATCTCCTTGCAGGCCAAGGGACTCTCAAGAGTCTTCTCCAACACCACAGTTCAAAAGTATCAATTCTTCAGTGCTCAGCTTTCTTCACAGTCCAACTCTTGTATCCATACATGATCACTGGAAAAACCATAGCCGTGACTAGACGGACCTTTGTTGGCAAAGTAATGTCTCTGCTTTTGAATATGCTCTCTAGGTTGGTCATACCTTTCCTTCCAAAGACTAAGCATCTTTTAATTTCATGGCTGCAATCACCATCTTGAAAACAAAACAAAAATACCAAGGGCCACTCCCCTAAAGCAGGGTATCTTTGCTTCTCTTATTATTAAGATATAGGCCCATAAATCTTTCTATTTATTATGAGTATTAGTCTTACTAAGATACTAAGATTAATAATATTGTGATAGTTAAGAAAAATACTAAATGATCAGTCCACATCATAATGCTTAATGACATTTTTTAGATTCATGCTGCTGATGTACCACTCGGTTCTTTCCACAAAGGTTTCTTGAATACATTCCACTTACCAGCCACTAACATATATGTTGAGTGTGAAATTATGTCTAAAATATAATTTTTTGGTTTTAGGGATCTCAGAAACCAATGAATAAAACATAAGCACACAGATAATACTAAGAAACTTGACAGCTGTAATTAGCTTCAAGCAAAAGTGTTTTAAAGGATTTTAACCAAATTTTTTTAACCAAAATTTTATTTTTGAAAAACAAATGTTACAAAATACATAATGAGAAAATTAAGTTGTAAAAGTGTTACATAATAAGCTTTCAATAAGGAAATCTGGAAATAAATGGGAGAGAAATTTATCAACATACTTGTTATAATGGTATCTGTACTAAATATGTATTTCTGCTTGAAATACTTCTTTCAGTGGAGGCATCTGTATTTTTTTTAATGTATTTGCATTTATTTTGTATTTAACAAAATTGCAACTCATTAAAAATTTATAGGGGCTGAAATGTGTGATAAAGAAGGAAGTCACACAGGTTACAGTTTCTGCAGCGTGATTTAAAAAATTGTAAGCCCAAATTTCTAAGATACTAGTCACAGTATTCATGAAACTCATACACACACACACACACACACAGAGTGACAGAGGATCAGGAAATTGGTTTTATCTGGTCATCACATAAATAGAAAGGACATAGAATTATTGTTCTATGACTTAATGGTTCAGTTTCATTTATGAAAGTGATGCTGCTCAAGGCAAAAATAAAGAAATGCTGAATTATTGGGAAAAGCTTGGCAGACATGACATTCAAGGTATCAACTGAAGATTCAAACAATGATTTTGCAGGGAAGAACAAGTGTAAAGCAATGGAGCATAGAAGAGATAGTCTAGAGGCATCATTTGCAAGTGTGTGTTTGTATACATAAGTGTGTTTTATGTTCTGTGTACAGTATTTCAATCATGCTTACATAATATGTTCCCAGAAAGAATATGGAATGACTAAAAACAGGGATTCAGAAAAAGTGTATTCAGGGACACTGTATTGCAATGAAAGAAGTCAGAAAAGATTGATGCAAGATGGGAAGAAATATCCAGAAATGCTGGAAGAGATGACAGAGTTTGATAGAAGATGTGTCAAAAAGATCAAATGGTATAAAATCTTTAAGCTGAGAAAGTCATTTTTATGAGCACAATGTAAATTAAAGGCAGGTATTTGATACTGAAATGACCAGTAGAGTGTCAGAAGGATGTTAACTCCTGCATCTCTACAGAAAGTTCATGCAGTTCAGAAAGAACTAGTTGTAGAGAGATAAGTGTGCACGTACTTATAAACCTCCCCCACCTCAAGAGTGCTGTGTTGCATCAGAGGGATACTGAACCCCAAATATATATCTGGAAATCTGATATACAAAGAATTAGAAGAATTCTCAATGGTATGTCTTTCACAGTTGTGACTCAATGATTTTCATAATGTTATGAAGCTCTTAATTTTTCACATTAGCACCCTCAAGCAAAAAGCATGCCACTGGACAACTGCTTGCTGGTGAGGCATGGCTTCTTCCAAACAAATCATGACACTTTAAAGGACCAAGACAGAAGAGAGGAATTGGTCCAAACTAAACCTGGTTCACAGAAAACATGGCCTCCAGCACAGTATCTTCACCAAAGAGTGAGAATAAATTATATGAGCAGGAAAGTCATCTAAATGACTTCCTAGGGCTCTGGCTGCCTGCCAATTTGCTCTGACTCTTAGATAATTGAACTGGCTCTCAAAGTTTACATCAAGCATACTTTCTCCTCAGGATTTTGGAGAATGATGCTAATGGAAACCAATTGGAGAGTGTTTTAGAAAAATATATGATTTTCTAGCAAAAACTAGGCTTAGTTTGATCTTTTTTCTTTCTCTCCCTCAATGGAAAGAAAATTATCTTGCCTATAAAATATAAGAATATCTTTTTAATATAAATTCTTATAAGAATAAAATAATAGGAATTTAAGAAGCAAAACTTTCTTTAAAATATATAGGAGATCACCAAAATATATATGAGCTACTGGCTGCCTATCTTACCCACAGCAGTCAGAGAAGAAAAAAAAAAAAAAAAAAGATACCCAAATTGGAAAAGAAGTAAAACTGGCACTCTTAACAAATGACATGATATTAGACATAGAAAATCTTAAAGATGCTACCAGAAAATTCATAAGGCTCATCAACTAGTTCAGTAAAGTTTCAGGATACAAAATAAATACAGAGAAATCTGTTGCATTCCTATATACTAACAATAAAATATATCAGTCATATTTTAAGATGCATGAAATCTGAGGTAAAAATATTGGAAGATAAAATATAATTCATTATAAGACCAAAATAAGAGAGTGAAATCATTTGTGGAGCTTAAAAGTGAAACAGTGATAAAATTTGCATTAGAAAAATTAATAGGACCAACACTTGTTCAGTCATGTCTGACTCTTTGAGACCCCAGGAAATGAAGTATGCCATGCTTCCCTATCCATCACCAACTCCCAGAGTTTGCTCAAACTTATGTCCATCGAGTCGGTGATGCCATCCAACTATTTTCTCCTCTATCATCCCCTTCTCCTCCTCCCTTCAGTCTTTCTCAGAATCAGGGTCTTTTCCAATGAGTCAATTCTTTACATCAGGTGGTCAAAGTACTGGAGTTTCAGCTTCAGCATCAGTCCTTCCAATGAATATTCAGGACTGATTTACTTTAGGACAGACTGATTGGGTCTCCTTGCAGACCAAGGGACTCGCAAGAGTCTTCTCCAACATCACAGGTCAGAAAGCATCAGTTCTTTAGCACTCAGCTACTTTATAGTCCAACTCTCTCATCCATACATAACTACTGCAAAACCCATAGCTTTGACTAGACAGACCTCTGTTGGCAAAGTAATGTCTCTGCTTTTTAATAGGATGTCTAGGTTGGTCATGGCTTTTCTTCCAAGGAGCAAGCGTCTTTTCATTTCATGGCTACAGTCACCATCTGCAGTGATTTTGCAACCCAAGAAAATAGTCTGTCACTGTTTCCACTGTTTCCCTATCTCTTTGCCATGAAGTGATGGGACTGGATGCCATGATCTTAGTTTTCTGAATGTTGAGCTTTAAGCCAACTTTTTCACTCTCCTCTTTTACTTTCATCAAGGGGTTCTTTAATTCTTCTTCACTTTCTGCCATAAGGGTGGTGTCATTCGTGTATATGACGTGATTGATATTTCTCCCAGCAATCTTGATTCCAGCTTGTGCTTTATCCACTTGAACTAGTGAAGTAAGTTTTATGTCTTTGGTAACTAGCTAGTAAATGGAAATACCTACATTCTAAATAATTATTTAAAGAAAACCCATAAGTTAACATTTATAAATTCATCTATAGTCAGCAACTATAGGCTTTCCAGGTGGCACTATTGGTAATGAAACTGCCTGCTGATGCAGAAGTAAGAGACGTAGGTTTGAGCCCTGAGTTGAGAAGATCCCCTGGGAGGAGAGAGTGGCAGCCCACTCCAGCATTCTTGCCAGGAGAATCTCATGGACAAAGGAACATGGTGGGCTACAGTCCATAGGGTCACAAAGAGTTGGACACAACTGAAGCAACTTACCACACATGCATGCAGCAACTGTACTTCAAAAAGCAAGAAGAGCTTTAGACAATAAAGAATGGCTTGTTCTCTCTTCATGTCATGTACAGAGGAACTAAAAGTTATTTAACACTTAACGAATGAAGTATAATCTTCATTTATTTATTTACAGGCAACAAACCTTTTTACTTCTCTGGGCAAGGGTAAGGCACGCTGTAGCTGAGAGAAGGTTAAAAGGAAGAAAAGTACTTCGTAAAACTGTCCTGGGCCTAAGCCCATAAGAGATCTCCTACCCTAAGTGAGGAGTAGGAGCGTGGAGAAAGGCCCAGCTGGGACAACAAGCAAGCAAGCAAGCATCAACTAGTAAGACACAGCAGTGTGCCTTTGGGAAAGAGGTGGTAGGATGGCATGAGACCCTTTCTGAGGGGCAGACATACAGGGAAGTTCTAAAGCTGCAAGTATGCTCACCCTGTAACTAATTTTATCAATAGACTAGATAAAGTTGTGTCCAGTGATTTAGGAGAACTGTGGGAATATGATATTCAGATTGCCCTGAAAAGTAAACCTGGGGTCTGTAAATCATAGCAACTTTGAGGGAAAAACAGATACTACATAATTTACATTGTTTTTTTTTTTTTTTTT
>SJYX01012026.1:0-11809 GCA_006410675.1 Oreotragus oreotragus | reverse complement strand
TGGCATGCTGTGAGTCATGGGGTCGCAAAGAGTGGGACACAACTGAGCAACTGAACTGAACTGAACTGAATCCATGACAATTTGAATAAAAAGCTTTAACATGTAAAATGAAGACATACAAATCAAATTATGGTTAGTATGCACCAACCTCTGCTCCTGTGGCTTGTTTAACCCTCACAGCCATATCAGACAGGCTCTATAATTATCCCCATTTTACAGAAGGGGAGACTGAAGCTTAAGGATTAGGCATGACTGGTAGTGAGCAAGGGACTACTTCATCAGTCTAGGTTCAAAGGTCATACCTTAACCTCCACATCTCTTTGCTTCCCTCCTTTATTTATTTGGCTGCTCTGGGTCTTAGCTGCAGCACACAGGACCTTTAGTTTGAGTATGCTCTTCATTGCGGCATGCAGGATCCCTGAACAGGCATCAAACCTGGGCCCCCTGCATTGGGAGCATGGAGCCTTTGTCACTGGACCACCAGGAAAGTCTCCCTGTTGCCTCCTTTTAATAAATTTTAGGGGTTTCCCAGGCTTCCCAGTGGTTAAGAATCTACCTTGCAATGCGAGTGACATCAGCTCCATCCCTGGTCCAGGAAGATCCCACATGCCATGGGGCAACTAAGTCTGTTGGCCACAACTGCTGAGGCCTGTACACCTAGAGCTCATGCTCCGGAACAAGAGAAGCCCGAGCACCACAACTGCTGAGGTCCTTTAATGGACCGGAACCTGATGGTCCGGAGTCGGCCGATAAGAAAGTAAAGGAGAGAGAAAGAGGCTGATATTCCTTGGTTTATGCAGAAAGCCAATAAAACCCCTGCATGGGGCTGGCTCTGTTCACGAAGGCCTCAGGCACCCTCTCTATGGGGTGAAGGTGCAGAGCACCTTCTCAAGAGGATCTTAGAAGCCCTGGCCGGAAAGTGAACTCAGAGAGCCTCTGTGCTCCAGGGGATCGCCTGAAAAAGAGAGAGGGAGAGAGAGAGAGAGAGAGAGAAAGCAAGACACGGGGACCAAAGCTCTGATGGAGCAAGGTGTTGTAATCAACATGGTGTGGGCATATATACTGTAGTTATTCTCAGCAAAGATAAAGATTAAAATTCCAGACTTACAAAACATAGGCGATCCATATTAAAGAGAGAGAGTTGTAAATAATCACTTTTACCATATGGTTCATAAAAAGGAAGAGGGTACTTATCACCTATAGAAAAACTAACAGAGGAAATGCCTGGATTCCTCAGCCCCCAGGAAAGGCTTGCCTCTCCTCTTAAGGAATTAATAAGGAACAGAGAATTCCTGACAGATCCAGAACAGCACACAGGAGGCCTCCTGTTAAATGCCTCCTGACACGCAACTAGAGAGCAGTCCCCACTCTGAAACTAGAGAAAAGCCCGTATACAGCAGCGATGACACCGCACAGCCAAAAATAAATAAAATAAATATTCGCATTAAAAAATTTTTTGTCAGCAAGGCTGGAGAATCATCTCTTGCTGCTGGAGTCTTCAAGTGAGGGTCATGGCCCCGGTACACGGGCAGGAGACTCCACTTGGCTCCACACTGACACAGTCTCCACCCGAAGCAGAACCAGGTGCAGATGGCATTTCTGGTCCCAGGTGCCCTGTCAAGAGGTTTGGAAAGCCTGGTGTCAACGATCTTGTGCTTAGCTTATAGGTCATAGAACCAATCCCTGTAACCACTCCCTGCTCGGTCCCCTGGCTTCCTCTCTATTTCCATTTATCAAATCCTCTCAGGAAAGAGAACAATGTTCAAGGCACATTCTTCCCCTAATTTAGGCATTTCCAGTTCACAGGAGTCCTCGACCAGGCTTGGCTGAGAGGTAGATTGGGCTGTTTTACTGAGAAGGGCTTGCAGTTACTTTGAAGGAGTTTCCTGCCTCATCGGGGCATCTTCTTAAGATACTGAATGAACTGGTGGGGCTGGAGCTGCTGGGAGTCCAGGAGGATCAGCTCAACCAGATTTGCATCCAACATGTCTCCCTCTACACACTACAGAATGGCTAATCAATCCTGAAAACCCTGCAGACCTTACCAGTCTTCAAAGACCGGGTGTCAGCTCTAGTCTGAGGTATAGACCTAAGAAGACAAAAGAGCTTTTCACCACATGGGGGACATCGCCTACATCTGAATGAGGGGTCTCTGAAAGACTTGCAAAGGCAAAGTCCAACACCATTTTCCTGGGATCCTCCCCTGGAGTGTAGCCAAAAGAGAGACTGTGCCAAACCCCAGATCGCTGTGCTCCTCTTACCAGCTATGTGTGCCCTTGAACAAGCCACTGACCCTCACGGTATCTCTGTTTCACTTGTAAAGTGGAGATAAAGACCTGCCTCATAGGTTGGTGTAAGATGTCAGCAGCTTAGGGAAGTACATAGACAATAGTAAACGCTCGACAGATAGTTGCTACACTGCTTCTATTACCTCTGCACCCTTCCTCAAATGCCATGGACATACCTATCATCTGTCTTCTTTTTTTTCCCTCTGATTTCCAGGAATAGTTTTCTAGGGGTGGGGAATTAGTCACTGATGATAGTTTCTCCATCATACCCCAAACCAGAAGGCTTGGCCCTATGGAATCTATTCTAAAATGCAGTATTAACCCACTCATTTCTCAGTACTGCCAATGTCACCACCTGGCCCAGGCTCTGCCATTATCTCACCTGGATATCTTCACCAGTCTCCCAACTGACATTCTTGCTTCTATTTGCACAAAGACAAAGATGGACAATTAAAACCATAAAAGCAATTCTCTCTCCTCTCTTCTCATCTCCTCCCCTCCTTCCTCCTTTCCCTTCCTCTTTTCTTCTTCTTCTCTCTCCCTCTCCTCCTTAAAACCTTTTCAAATCTTCCCACTGTACTGAAAATAAAAGTCAAACACTTTATACTGGCCTGCAAAGCTTGTACCTCTCTCTAGTTTCATCTGCCCCTTTTCCTGGAACAACTCTGCTTCAGCCACCCAGGTCTTCTGCTAAAACACAAGTTATTTCCAGCCTCAGGAACTTTGTTTCCTCATACTCCTCTCTCATTATCATGTGGGGAGCTTCTTCTTAACCTTAAGGTCTCAGCCTAAGTATTAGCTCCATTCCAGAATTTTCCATACCATCCTGCCTCAGCATGTTCCTTCGGGTGCTTCTTTATCTCGGCTTCTTTTTCCCTTCAGAGCACCTGTATCAGTCAGCTATTGCTGTGTAACAAACTATCTCAAAACTCCATGGCTTAAAATCACAATCCTATATTATCACTCACATCTGAAGGTTGGCTGGGCTCAGCTGGGCACAGCTGTGTTCCTCGGGGCAGGGCTATGGGTTGTTTAGGGGAGCATCTCAGCTCCATATGTCTCTCATCATCCTGCTAGAACCAGACACGTATGTTTTTCTCACAGCAATGGTGGAGGAGCAATAGAGTAAGCAGAAACGTATAAGATCTCCTGAGACCTATGCTCAAAATTGACATACCATCTCTTTTGTCAGAAAACAGAGATTTACAATAATATCCTGTGAACTGAGAAGGAACTTTAAGACAGCAAAACAAAGCGGGCAAATTCATAAAATGAAATTATGAAGTTTATTTTTGGTAGCTTACCTACAGACAGGATTGGGCAGATGATCCAGAGGCATTTTCTGCGGCACTCCAATACGCCAAAAAGGGTATGCTGCTGTTCAGTTGCTACATTGTCTGACTATTTGTGACCCCATGGACTGCAGCACACAGGGCTTCCCTGTCCTTCACTGTCTCCTGGAGTCTACTCAAATTCATGTCCACTGAATCAATAATGCTATATAACCATCTCATCTTCTGCTGCCCTCTTCTCCTTTTGCCTTCAATCTTTCCCAGCATCAGGGTCTTTTCCAATGAGTTGACTCTGCATCAGGTGGCCAAAGTATTGGACCTTCAGCTTCAGAATCAGTCCTTCCAATGAATATTCAGAGTTGATTTCCTTTAGATTGACTGGTTTGATCTCCTTGCTGTCCAGGGGACTCTCAAAAGTCTTCTCCAGCACCGCAATTCAAAAGCATCAGCACTCAATCTTCTTTATGGTCAAACTCTCACATCTATACATGATTACTGGAAAAACCATAGCTTTGACTATCAGACCTCTGATGGCAATTGATGTCTCTGCTTTTTAATATGCTCTCTAGGTTTGTCATAGCTTTCCTTCAGCAATCGTCTTTTAATTTCATCCCTACAGTTACCATTTGCAGTGATTTTGGAACCCAAGAAAATAAAGTATGTCACTATTTCCACCTTTTCACCTACTATGTGCCATGAAGTGATGGGACCAGATGCCATGGCCTTAGTTTTTTGAAACCTGAGTCTCAAGCCAGCTTTTTCATACTCTTCTTTCACACTCATCACTTTCTGCCATTAGAGTGATATCATCTGCATATCTGAGGTTATTGATATTTCTCTCAGTAACCTTGATTCCAGCTTGTAATTAGTCCAATCCAGCATTTCACATGATGTACTCTGCATAGAAGTTAAATAAACAGGGTGACAATATACAGCCTTGTGGTACTCTTTTCCCGAATTTGAACTAGTCTGTTGTTCTGTGTCTGGTTCTAACTGTTGCTTCTTGACCTGCATTCAGGTTTCTCAGGAGACAGGTTAGTGGCCTGGTACTCCCATCTCTTTAAGAATTTTCCACAGTTTGTTGTGATCCACAGAGTCAAAGTTTTTAGTGTAGTCATTGAAGCAGAAGCAGAGGTCTTTCTGGAATTCCTTTGCTTTCTCTAAGATCCAATGAACATTGGCAATTTGACCTCTGGTTCCTCTGCCTTTTCTAAATCCTGCTTGTATATCTGAAAGTTCTCGGTTCAGGTACTGCTGAAGCCCAGTTTAAAGGAGTTTAAGCATAATCTTGCTAGCATGTGAAACGAGCAAAACTGTACAGTAGTGTGGACACGACAAAATGGCATTGCCCTTCTTTGGAACTGGAATGAAAACTGGCTGTCCTCTGGCAACCGCTGAGCTTTCCAAATTTGCTGGCATTTGAGTGCAGCATTTTAACAGCATCATATTTTAGGATGAAATAGCTCAGCTGGAATCCCATCACCTCCACTAGCTTTGTTCATAGTAATGCTTCCTAAGGCCCACTTTACTTCACATTCCAGGATGTCCGGATCTCAGTAAATGACCACACCATCATGGTTTCCAGACTTTTTCTGTATAGTTCTGTATATTCTTTTTTTTTTTTTTTAGTTCTGTATTTTCTTGCCACCTCTTCTTAATCTCTTCTGCTTCTGTTAAGTCCGTATCACTCTGTCCTTTATTGTGCCCATCCTTACACGAAATATTCCCTTTTCATCTCCAATTTTCCTGAAGAGATCTCTAGTCTTTCCCATTCTATTGTTTTCCTCTATTTCTTTGCACTGTTCATTGAAGAAGGCTTCCTATCTCTCCTTGCTATTCTCTGAAACTCTGCATTCAGTTGGGTATACCTTTCCCTGTCTCCCTTGCTTTTTGCATGTCTTCTTTCCTCAGGTATTTGTAAAGCCTCCTCAGACAACCACTTTATCTTGAATTTCTTTTTCTTTGGGATGGTTTTGGTCACTGACTCTTGTACAGTGTTACAAACTGCTTCGTGAATCACAGCCTTGTCATGGTGAAGGGGCTTGCATAACTCAATTAAGTTATGAATGCCGTGTAGGGCTATCCAAGACAGATGGGTCATAGTGGAGAATTCTAACATAATATGGTCCATGGAAGGAGGGAATGGCAAACCGCTCCAGTATTCTTGCTGGGAGAACCCCATGAACGGTATGAAAGGCAAAAAGATATGACACAGGAAGATGAGCACCCCAAGTCAGAAAGTGTCCAGTATGCTTACTGGGGAAGACCAGAGGGCAATTACTAGTAACTTCAGAAAGAATGACATAGCTGGGCTGAAGTGGAAATGATGCTCAGTTGTGAATGTGTCTGGTGGTGAAAGTAAAGTCTGATGCTGTAAAGAACGATACTGCATTGGAACCTGGAATGTTAGGTCCATGAATCAAGGTTTTGGATGTGGTCAAGCAGGAAATGGCAAGAGTGAAAGAAGATATACTAGGAATCAGTGAAGTAAAATGGACTGGAAAGGGTGAATATAATTCAGATGACCATTATATCTACTACTGTGGGTAAGAATCCCTTAGAATAAATGGAGTAGCCCTCATAGTCAACAAAAGAGTCCAAAATGCAATGCCTAGGTGCAATCTCAAAAACAACAATGATCTCTATTATTCCCAAACCACTCAACGTTCAAGTCTATGCCCCAACCACTAATGCTGAAGAAGCTGAAGTTACCAGTTCTATGAAGACTTACAAGACCTTCTAGAACTAACACCCAAAAAAGATGTCATTTCCATCATAGGGGATTGGAAGGCAAAATTAAGAAGTCAAGAGATACCTGGAATAACAGGCTAGTTTGGCCTTGGTGTACAAAATGAAGCAGGGCAAAGGCTAACAGAGTTTTGTTAAGAGAACACACTGGTCATACCAAACACCCTTTGCCAACAACACAAGAGAAACTCTACATATGGACATCACAAATGGTCAGTACGGAAATCAGACTGATGATACTTTTTGCAGCTGAAGATGGAGAAGCTCTATATAGTCAGCATAAACAAGAGAGGGAGCTGACTGTAGCTCAGATCATGAGCTCCTTATTGCAAAGTGGTAGTCACTCAGTAGTGTCTGACTCTTTGCGACCCCATGGTCTGTCCATGGAATCCTTCAGGCAAAAATACTGGAGTGGGTTGCCATTTCCTCCTCCAGGGATCTTCCTCACCCAGGGTTCGAACTCACGTCTCCTGAGGCTCCTGCATTGCAGTCAGATTTTTTTTTTTTAACTACTGAGCCACCCGGGAAGCCCTTACTGCAAAATACAGGCTTAAATTAAAGAAAGTAGGGAAAACCACTTGGCCATTCAGGTACGATCTAAATCAAATCCCTTATGATTATACAGTGGAGGTGACGAAAAGATTCAAGGAATTAGATCTAGTAGACAGAGTGCCTAAAGAACTATGTGAACTATGGAGGTTTGTAACATTATACAGGAAACATTGACCAAAACCAAAATGGGTATATAGGGATTTAAAGAGCCTGAATCTAAAAACAGAATCTGACTACCAAGCAAGAAGCAAGTCAACAATGACAGGAATTGGGACTTTTTCTTCTCCCTGGGGGTCTTATGACCATTCACCATCTGCATCAGCAAAAGGCATTCTTCCAGTCTTCATACCAGATGAAGGCAAGGTTAAAAGATGATAGGCAACTTATTTGGCTTGGGCACATTCCCTGAGAGTAGGCTGAAGCTCAGTCACACAGAAAGGGGTGGGGGTTATGATGTGGGCCTAAGATGGGACTGACAAAATAGAGTCGGTGTGGTTCAACCACACATACATCCCACTGGCCAAAGCAAATCTCATGGTTAAGCCCAAAGTCGTGTTTTTGTTTCTCCCTTCTTCACTAGAACATAAGCTCTGAGCGAGCAAGGCCTTTATCTGTCTTATGTATCTTCACCTAGAATAATGTCAGGCATGTGATAGATGTTCAACCAGTCCTTTATACATGTGAATGAACTCCTGAACCAAAAATGTATGCTGAAATCCAAACAACATCCTATAAAATCATCATGACTGTTGGCTTTTCAGAAATACCTCTGGTTGGAGATGGCCTTGGACACAAGCTTCTCTTATGATGGAGTTCTTTATTACTCATGTAAACTACACACTACTTGTCAGCAGCTCTGGACATGGCCTGAGAACCACAAGAGCCACCTCACGGTCCAAAACGGCAGAGAAAGCCCGTGAAAGTGGCACTGACCAGGACAAAGACCATGCAAGGTATTTTCCATCCCGGACATGGCAGAGCCAATAAAGTTCAGAGCAGAGCCCAGCCCCAAACTCTCCTGGTCTCAACCTTAATTACTCTTCAGAGAAGGAAGTGGCAGCGGGCAGAGGTAGAGAGTGAGGTGCAAAGGCTGATGGGGTTCCCTTTGCACCTCTTGTGAAGCATGAGGTCCACAAGAGGTGCAAACTCATGAAGAGCATCCAGGCATGTGTGAAAGCCAGCAGTCCTTGGAGTGAAGAGGCTTAGCTCAGCTGGTGATCACGCCAAGCAACTCGGGATAAGGTCTCTGACCTCTCTGTGCTTCAGTATCTTCCTATGAAACATGACACTAAAGCCTTCACCACCCCAAAGGGCAACATTGAGGAAGATACATTGGGTGAAGCCCACATTTCCACCGGAATCATGTGTTTCCACCCAGGCTCAGAACCAGTGGATTCTAAAATTTTTCTGATTAGACATACATGAAATGGGAACCCGCTCCAGTGTTCTTGCCTAGAGAATCGCAGGGACGGGGGTGCCTGGTGGGCTGCAGTCTATGGGGTCATGCAGAGTCGGACATGACTGAAGTGACTCAGCAGCAGCAGCAGTGAGCATTCTTAATATATGCTAGTTCTTATTTGTAAATTACATAAATGTACTTTTGAATATTGTTAGTGGCCTCTGCACTTTCATTATTCATATTATCTTAGATCTATGTTTTTTGGCAGTAATTTTTAAGTCTTTTAGGCTTTTTGTGCTCTTAAATACTTTACAGATACCTTTAAATACTAACATTAGTGGCCTCTTGCACTTGCATTATTCATACTATCTGATTTATTTATTTATTTATTTGCAGTGATTTTTTAGAAGCTTTTTAGGTGTTTTGATGAGGGATTCAGTAAAACTAGAAGAGGGCACCAGCAACCCACTCCAGTATTCTTACCTGAAAACTCCTGCAGAAAGAGGAGCATGGCAGGCTACAGTCCATAGCGTCACAGAGTCAGAGCTGACTAACGTGACTTAGCAAGCACGCGTGCTCAGGAAAACTAAAAGTAATACGTCCTGTCACTTATATCATCCTTACCAAGGCACTTTTCTAAATGTTCTAAAGATGTTTAATTCCCGTAGTATCACCATGAGATGGGCCTTAATATTAGTCCCATTCAAATGATGAAGACATGAAAGTAGACAGTGAGCAAGCCAGGGCTCAAAATAGCAGAGTGAGGATTCGAACCAGAGCCGTCTGGCTCAGAAAGCATCAAAACACACCGGGACGCGTCAAAAGCTTTGATGTCCCAAACACTGCGCGCAGGGAGGGCGTCACCGGCAGCCTCTTCAAGGCAGGAAGCTCTCACGTACTCAGTGTCCCTTCTGCTTTACTTGCGCAACAAGCTACGGAGCTGACAGACAAACCAAGAAAGGGCGCAAAGATCAAAGTGTCACTATTTTAAGAATTTTTAAAATTCAATTGTTTCAGTTAAAATGGAGGTTAGAGTCCTGTCCTACCTCACTTTGGAAGCCACTACTCCGGTGTGGAAGTAGCTGTAACACAGCGTCGCGACCACCAGGGGGCGCCATAAACCAACCGGCCCTGATCGGCAAGGGCCAAACCTGTTGACGGCACTCACAACCTGAACACCTTTCTGCCGAGTTTGCTTTGCTCCTTAGCCATCAGACTCATCCAGTTTGAAAGATGGGCCTGTCTTAATTCCAAATCCTTCTCAGCGCTAGGCCTGGGAGGACGAAAAGCCTGGGTGTTAGTCTCTGCTAATACCCGGATGGGCAATGACCTTGCCATTCTCAGGGAGTCCCAGAGCTAGAAGGTAACACAAAGGGGCATTGCCCTCACCTGCTGTCTCCACATCTACCACCTCCTGCAGACAGATTTTAAAAAGATCTCTTTTTAACGATTTCAGGGGCTTCCCTGGTGGCTTAGACAGTAAAGAATCTGCCGGCAATGCGGGAAACCTGAGTTTGACGCCAAGGGTGGGGAAGATCCCTGGAGAAGGAAATGGTTACCCTCTCCAGAGAATGTTCAAACTACCATACAGCTGCACTCATTTCACATGTTAGCAAGGTAATGCTCAAAATCCTTCAAGCTAGGCTTCAATAGTACATGAACCAAGNTGACGCCAAGGGTGGGGAAGATCCCTGGAGAAGGAAATGGTTACCCTCTCCAGAGAATGTTCAAACTACCATACAGCTGCACTCATTTCACATGTTAGCAAGGTAATGCTCAAAATCCTTCAAGCTAGGCTTCAATAGTACATGAACCAAGAACTTCCACACGTACAAGTTGGGTTTAGAAAAGGCAGAGAACCAGATATCAAATTGCCAACATCCACTGGATAGTAGAAAAAGCAAGAGAACTGCAGAAGGAGTCTGCTTCATTGACTACACTGAAGTCTTTGTGTTCAGTTCAAACTCAGTTGTGTCCAGCTCTTTGCGATCCTATGGACTGCAGTATGCCAAGCTTCAAGAGATGGGAGTACCAGACCACCTTACTTGGTTCCTGAGAAACCTGTACGCAGGAGAAGAAGCAACAGTCAGAACCGGATATGGAACAATGGACAGGCTCAGAATTGGGAAAAGACTCTGACAAGGCTGTATATTGTCACCCTGCTTATTTAACTTCTGGGCAGGGTACATCATGCTAAATACAAGGCTGGGTGACTCACAAGCTGAAATCAAGATTCCGGGGAGAAACAACAACTTCAGATATGCAGATGTTGTCACCCTAATGGCCAAAAGCAAAGAAGAACTAAAGAGTTTCTTGATGAAGGTGAAAGAGGAGAGTGAAATAGCTGGCTTAAAACTCAACATTCAAAAAACGAACATGATGGCATCCAGTCCTATCCCTTCGTGGCAAATACATGGCGGGAAAATGGAAACTGTGACAAACTTTATTTTCTTGGGCTCCAAAATCACTACAGATGGTGACTACAGCCATAAAATTAAAAGACACTTGCTCCTTAGAAGAAAAGCTAAGACAAACCTAGACAGCATATTAAAAAGCAGAAATGTCACTTTGTCGGCAAAGGTCTGTATAGTCAAAGCTATGGTTTTTCCAGTAGTCGCATATGGATGAACATAAAGATTGAACCATAAAGAAGGCTGAGCGCCAAAGAATTGATGCTTTTGAACTGTGGTGTTGGAGAAGACTCTTGAGANAAGCAGAAATGTCACTTTGTCGGCAAAGGTCTGTATAGTCAAAGCTATGGTTTTTCCAGTAGTCGCATATGGATGAACATAAAGATTGAACCATAAAGAAGGCTGAGCGCCAAAGAATTGATGCTTTTGAACTGTGGTGTTGGAGAAGACTCTTGAGAGTTCCTTAGACAGCAAGGAGATCAAACCAGTCAATGCTAAGGGAAATGAACCCTGAGGTTCATTGGAAGGACTGATGCTAAAGCTCCAATACTTTGGCCACCTGATGCAAAGAGCCAACTCATTGGGAAGGACCCTGATGCTGGGAAAGATTGAGGGCAGGAGGAGAAAGGAGCAACAGAGGAGGAGATGGTCAGATGGCATCATCAACTCAATGGACATGAGTTTGAGCAAACTTCAGGAGATAGTGAAGGGGAAGCCTGGCGTTCTGCAATCCATGGGGTCACAAAGAGTAGGACACGACTGAAGGACTGAACAACAACAACTCACTTCAGTATTCTTGCCTGGAGAATTCCACGGACAGAGGAGTCTGGCCTGGGAAACGCCTGTTAGGACATTCTGCTTAAAAAAAAACCCTCTAACTCACACAGGCATCATCCAAACTTCTGAGGTTAACATGAGTGACTTTTGGCTTTGGGACTGCATGGGAGGACCCTAACCTGGACTCTCCAAGGTGGCCTCTGAGGCTGGGCAGATGCAGAATGTGACAGCACTGAACCAGAGTGTGAGTCAGAGGAAAGAGCTCTGACAGGTTCACTGCCACAGGCCCAGGGACCAAGAGTGTCACTCACTCCAGCGGTACCTGCACCTTTTTTTTTTTTT
>SJYX01012025.1:0-10296 GCA_006410675.1 Oreotragus oreotragus | reverse complement strand
TGGCTCCAAAATCATTGCAGATGGTGATTGCAGCCATGAAATTAAAAGATGCCTACTCCTTGGAAGGAAAGTTATGACCAACCTAGATAACATATTGAAAAGCAAAGATATTACTTTGCCAACAAAGATCCCCTAGTCAAGGCTATGGTTTTTCCAGTGATCATGTATGGATGTGAGAGTTGGACTGAGAAGAAAGCTGAGCGCCGAAGAATTGATGCTTTTGAACTGTGGTGTTGGAGAAGACTCTTGAGAGTCCCTTGGACTTCAAGGAGATCCAACCAGTCCATCCTAAAAGAGATCAGTCCTGGGTGTTCATTGGAAGGACTGATGCTGAAGCTGAAACTCCAATACTTTGGCCACCTCATGCGAAGAGTTGACTCACTGGAAAAGACCCTGATGCTGGGAGGGATTGGGGGCAGGAGGAGAAGGGGACGACGAAGGATGAGATGGCTAGATGGCATCACTGACTTGATGGACATGGGTTTGAGTGAACTCCGGGAGTTGGTGATGGACAGGGAGGCCTGGCGTGCTGTGATTCATGGGGTTACAAAGAGTCAGACACGACTGAGCGACTGAAGTGACTGACTGACTGACGGCATCCTTGCTTACTGATTTAGTAGGATATTTTCCATTTCTTGTTACCATAATTAGAGAAGAGGAATTTTCAGACCTTCTTACCGTTTTCAGCCTCCCTCTCTGTAGTGGGTAGAATACTTTAAGCCACATTTGTTCTCATGCGCAAGCCCTTTAGCACTTCTGCAGAAGGAGAACTTGCTTATCTGATTGGTTAGAATTCAAGATATCCCCTGGCCTGGGCTTTGCTAGTGAGCTGTGCTGTTGGTCTGAAAAGTCTGGACTGACAAGACCTACTGTCTTTTTTGTATTCTGCTTCCTCAGGATCTTGCTTGTCATTTCTGCCCATTTGATTGCCTGTGCAGGTGGACTTACTCTGTCCTACCAACCTAGTCCTCACAGACTTGGAAGAGAAGCATTGGAAGCAAAAGAATTTACTTAAGACTCTTGGCCTCAAACATGTTCAATCTGATTTGTCATTTAGACTGTAAGTCGTGTCCGACTCTTTTGCAACCCCATGGGTGGTAGCCCACATAGGTGGACTTACTCTGTCCTACCAACCTAGTCCTCACAGACTTGGAAGAGAAGCATTGGAAGCAAAAGAATTTACTTAAGACTCTTGGCCTCAAACATGTTCAATCTGATTTGTCATTTAGACTGTAAGTCGTGTCCGACTCTTTTGCAACCCCATGGGTGGTAGCCCACAAGGCTCCTCTGTCCATGGGATTTCCCAGGCAAGAATACTGGAGTGGGTTGCCAGTTCCTACTCCAGGGGATCTTTCTGACACAGGGATCGAACCTGCATCTCCTGCATTTGCAGCTGGATTCTTTACCACTGAGCCACCTGGGAATCGCATTCAGTCTTATGCATCCAGCCTAACTGCAGCTCAGCAATGGGGGTTGTTTTCTACCAGTTCTTTGGCTAGTGTTCCTTGGGTACAGCACACTTAGGAATCAGTCCTGAGGGGGAAGGATGAATGAACAGTCTATTGCCCCAAACACCGACTCAGGCCCTGAACAGCTCCTTTAATAGCACAAAATCTATCAATTTCTTTATCTGTCGAATTTCCCAAAGGAAAGCAGCATTCCTAATAGCTCACCCATATTATTGTTTCCGAATAGCCCTTATCAGAAATGTAATGTCCCGAGGGAGAAGTAAACAGAACAAAATGAAGAATAAGTGCTCAGTCAAGACCCTTTATGTACCTATTTCAAATTCACTTTTCAGAAAAATCATTAAATGGTATGCTTTGGAGGCTTATGGTCAGGGAAGTGAAGCCATGGAACAGGGTCTCCAATCTCCGGGATCTGATTCCTGATCATCTGAGGTGGAGCTGATGCAATAATCATAAAAGTGCACGATAAATGCAGTGTGCTGGAATCATCCGGAAACCATCCCCCAGCCCAGTCCATGAAAAAAATCGTCTTCCAGGAAATGGGTCCCTGGAGCCAAAAATGGCGGGGCCTGCTGCTTTGGAACATCATACAGATCAGCACTCACCATCAGCTTCGTCAGAGAACTCACATCTCAAATGCTAACATTAACAATTTACATGTTAATACGACAACAATAACGTGTCTGATGAGCTGGGCCATCATTCGTATAGTTTAAATGACTGAAACAGACATTAGGAAGGACCACAACATAACAGTATTTTTTTTTAAGATTCTATTTTTTTTTAAATAAGTATTCACAGTCAGATAATTCTCGTAATAAAAAACAACGAACCTTGAATGCCCAAACCGAATAAAATGTTCAGAAATGGGAATTGTGACTATTTAAAATATATTCCTGTCGTTCTGTTTTTTTTCTCCAATGCAAGATTTGTGTGAATAACAGGGCTTTGGCTTGGTTTGGGGAGAGTTTTACATTTGCAAATTAATGACCCAGTCCTCGCTGAAATGGTAATGCCCGAATACTTCATTTCTAAAACAAACCCAGATCTGGAATTTTTAATAGCCTGGGCCTGAGATTGGTGTTCATTTGGGCCCCGCGGCATACTTCCAAGACTGACAGGAAAAAACCCAACTGAGCACAATTGTTGGGACTATTTGAATGAAGGAGAGCAATTCATTTGAGGTTTACAGTGCATTTTTTCAGTAAGTCCTTTAATGCAGCAATGTCTACAATCAGCCACTAGTGAGAACTTATGGGAATTTTGAAGTATTTATAAAAAATGATTTATAATGTTATATGAGTTAATTCAACAGATATTTACAAGCATCTCTTTTGTATCAGGCACTTTGTGGATACAAAGACAAACTAGACAGGGTAGTTTAACTTTTTATTTTTGTATTGGAGTATAGCTGATTAACAGGCTTCCCTTGTAGCTCAGCTGGTAAAGAATTCGCCTGCAATGCAGGAGACCCCGGTTAGATTCCTGGGTGAGGAAGATCCCCTGGAGAAGGGATAGGCTACCCACTCCAGTACTCTTGAGCTTCCCTGGTGGCTTAGACAGTTAAGAATCTTCCTGCAACGTGGGAAACTTGGGTTCGAACCCTGGGTTGGGAAGATCCCTGCAGGAGGGCATGGCAAACCACTCCAGGATTCTTGCCTAGAGAATCCCCATGGACAGAGGAGCCTGGAGGGCTACAATCCATGGGGTTGCAAAGAGTCGGACACGACTGAGAGACTAAGCGCAGCACATAGCTGATTAGCAATGTTGCGATAGTTTCGGGTGGACAGCAAAGGGACTCAGCCATACATATACCTGCATTCTCCCCCAAAGTCTCCTATCCAGGCTGTCACCACGTAACATTAAGCAGAGTTCCTTCCTTGTGCTATACAGCATGTCCTTGTTGGTTACCCATTTTAAACATAGCAATGCATATGTGTCCACCCCAAACTCCCTAACTATCCCTCTTCCCATCTCCCGCCACCCCCCGCCCCAGCCTTGAAACCAAAAGTTCATTCTCCAAGTCTGTGAGTCTGTTTCTGTGCAAAGTAAACAAGATTTTGAAAAAGAATTATAATAGGAGGTAATGCTATGAATGTGATAGAATTATGCCTAGGGGGTGTGGTTCCAGGGTTGGGGTGGAGGATGGACAGGAAAAGAAATATTAGAACTTGTCTTTATCTCATACTTTAAGTTATTCTATTTTTGTATGTTTTTAGATAGACATAATTGGTCCAATGACACACATATAATTTATAAATAGACATAGGTAGCTATGGTATATAATTGGTGATTTAGAGAACACTGCTAAACAAGACCAGAAATAGGAATCATCTGATCTGATGTGTGGAGGACTCAAAATAACATTCCCAAATGAGCATATTTGATCTGAAGCCTGGGCAGAAAAGTAAGGGGACCACGTTAGTCAGAAGAAAAGTATCGCAGTGTTTTTCACATGTGTGTGAGTGCGTGTGTTCAGTCATGTCTGACTCTTTGCAATCCCAAGGCTCCTCTGTTCATGGGATTCTCCAAGCAAGAGTACTGGAGTGGGTTGTCATTTCCTCCTCCAAGGTAACTTCCCAACCCAGGGATCAAACCTGAGTCTCCTGTATCTCCTGCAGTGGCAGGAGGATTCTTTGCCACTGAGTCACCCGGGGAAGCCCAATAACACTTTTACAAAATGTGGAAAGGCTAAAGAGAGCCCTGCATCCATAGTGGGACTAGTGAGGGGAGGGAGGGGTGGACTAGGTAGAAAGATGGAGAAGGACTCTGCCAAGTTCTCAGACCTGTGTTTTACCAAGGGCAATGGACAGGAGGGGCGGAGAGAGCAGGATGGCTAACCCTTGCCCCTATGGGTCAGTCCATGGGGTCCTCTTCCTGGTGCTGATGCTGGGTGGGTCTCTCTCTGTGGGAGGAAAGAAGGAATGAGAACACACCATCTCCTGCCTCACTGAACCTCTAAAAGGTAGCCCTGAGTAGGAGAGGGTCTGGATTTTTAATTCTTGGACCATAACGGTCCTCCAGCAATCTATGGCCATATCCCTATCACTGATGACCACAGTGTTGATCTCACACTTGGGGTTAGATAAGAATTATACTTGAACGCACTCTTTTTTTTCTTTTGGCTGTGCTGTACAGCACGTGGAATCTTAGATCCCCGACCAGGGATCGGACCTGTGCCCCCTCATTAATTAATTTTAACTGGAGGATAATTACTTTACAGTATCGTGATGGTCTTTGCCATACATCGACGTGAATTGGCCACAGGTATATATATGTGTCCTTCCCCATCCTGAACGCCCCCTCTCACCTCCCTCCGCACCCTACCCCTCTGGGTAGTCCCAGAGCACTGGCTTTGGGTGCCCTGAGAAGCAGGAGTTCTTAACCACTGAGCTTACAAGGGAGGCCCCCCAGTTATGAGAGGTCCTTTAAATTCTGTGCCTGCCACATCCCTTCCTGCAGCCTCTTCTCTTCCAGCACCACTCCCTCACTTTTTCCCTGTTCTCAGCCAACCCCTGGCTGCTTCAGTGAGTCGCTTTTGCAGCTTCTCTGAGCAGAGGTAAAAATGCTTTCTCAAGATTCGTGGTCCCCTTCCTTTTCCTCCTCTTCTGTCCCTCTCAAACAAGGTGTTAGTGTATAGAGCAGGGAAGCACAAAACCAGGGCTTGCCTCTTCTCAAATACCAAAGAACCTGACTGATTTAAGCAAAGAGACTCCAACATCCACTTGACTTAAAGCTAGTCAAATGCTATTTCTGAAAATTGTGTTTCAATTGTGTGAGACATTATCACGCCACGGCTATTGTTATTGAAGTCAGAGAACTGAAAAGGAAATATATTTTTAGAAGAAAAGAGACATAAATCATGTTTTGGTTCTAGCTTTTTTGATTAAGTGATGTCTGTATCGCGAAGCCTAGCATTTCTCTTGTCGATGAATGAGATGTCCTCAGGGTTCTGTGGCCGCCTTTCCGGGGTCTGGTCAGCTGCACCCACCCCACCCAGGGACTTGCATCCTTACCAGCTCAGGGCCCGCTCCTGGCTTGCTACTGCCCTCTGCAGACAGCTCTCCTGTCTTCTCACCCCCAGGTCACCTTAGTGCCGGAAGGCGTTTCCTGACAGGATGAACTGCAGCCGCACTGTCTTTTCACCTTCCTGCAAGTGTTTCTCTTACTTCACTGACTCTATGTGTGTGTGTTTTTTATCCCTCCCCTTTTCCATGTCTATCACTTGGGGTCCTTTCTTCATTTTCCAACTTGTATTCAAATCCCAACTTCTCCCTGAAACCATCCTTGATTATTCAAGCCAGTTCTTTCTCCCAAGAACACTCACGACTGCTGAAGTCATCTGGATTTCTCCTCTAACTGCTTGGTGCCCTGGTTATTTGTGTGGTCACCTGGTACCTAGTGAGGAGACATACACAGGTGAGATAACTTATAGCTTTTTATAGTTATAGATACAAAACTATAGATATTTATAGTTTGCCATTTTCTTTCTAGATATTTTATGAGTTTCTGAAGGGCAGAGGCTAAGTTCTAAACACTGAATCTTTAGATTCCACATGTAACTGGTATCATACTGTATTTGTCTTCGTCTGACTTCATGTAATATGATGACATCTAAGCCCATCTGTGTTGCCACAGATGGCATCACTTCATTCTTTTTGATGACTGAGTAATATTCCATTATAATGTATACATAGAAACATTATATATCCATATATATGTATATATGGCTAAATAAAAGGATATGTAGAGTTCCCTGGTGGCCTAGTGGCTAAGATGCTGGGCTTTCACTACCGTGGCCCAGGTTGAGCAGTGTGGACAAAATTAAAAAAAAAAAAAGACATACAAATGAACTTATTTCTGAAACAGAAATAGACCCACCAATATAGAAAACAGTCTATATATAAAATAGATAACCAACAGGGAACTGTACTCAATATTCTGTAATAGCCTATAAGGGAAAAGAATCTGAAAAAGAATGTATATATGAATCATCGTGCTGTACACCTGAAACTAACTAATAAGATATTGTAAGTCAACTATACTTGAGCAAAATGAAAAACTGAAGCTTGTTGGTACCCCTCACACCTGGCACAGCATCCTCAGAGCAGGTGTTGGGGTGTTCCAGGACGGAGGTGCAGAGAAAGGGTGGATGGGGTGTCGTTCCGGGCTCAGCAGCACCCAGCTCTCCTCCCTTCCGGCTGCAGGCACTGTTCCTTCCCCACTCTGTGATGAAACCCGAGCAGGAAGCATTTGTCTGCTGGTGCTCTAGCAACGAGGGCCATGAAAAGGAACTTGAGCTGAGATGGCAATCAGCCCCGAGGTCACCCACGGTATAGAACAGCTGGCCTGGAGGGGCATCCGGGCCAGCAGCAGAGCTGGCAGGACCAAGAGAGCCTTAGTAGCTGTAAGCCATTGACATTTGCAGGTTGTTACCTAAGCATAGCATTGCCCATCTAATGGATAATTATTATTTAAATCCTTGGTGGTTAGGAGGTTAAATATGTAATTGAGAGCCAAAGTGGGATGCTTGGAAATTTGGCACCGGAAATGCAACAAATCTAAACTAAAACAGGGAGCAATTCAGGGCAAGAAGGAGGGTTTTGGGGTCAGACTGACCAGGGTTTGAATCCTGGCTCCTGCAAGTTGTATGTCCTGAACTGGTAGTTGTCAAGCTTTCTGGTCTTAGGATCCCTTTGTACTTTTAAAACTTATTGAGGACCCCAAAGAACTTTTGTTTTTATGGGTCACATCTATGAATATTTGCTGTTTTAGATACAAGACCAAAGATTTTTAACAGTGATTTATTAATTCATGTAAAAATAATTATAGTGGCACTTTCCTGGCTGTAGAGGGGTTAAGACTGCATTTCTACTGCAGGGGGCGCAGGTTTCATCCCTGATCTGGGAACTAAGATCCCCCGGGCCTCAAGGCATGGCCAAACCACCCACGCCCTGGCCAGACCTGCTCCAAACCGGTATATACCTAGGGCTTCCCAGATGGCACTAGTAGTAAGGAAACTGCCAGCGCAGGAGACTCAGGAGATTCAGTTCAATCCCTGGGTCCGGAAGATCCCCTAGAGTAGGAAATAGCAACCCATTCCAGCATCCTCACCTGGAGAATCCCATGGACAGAGGAGCCTGGCGAGCATAGTCCATGGGGTCGCAGAATCAGACCCGACTGAGCAACTGAGCACACAGCTGTGGTGCATATCACTCTATCACATGTTAATGTATTTTTGTGAGCAGCAACTATATTTCCCCCCAAATTCTTTAATATCTAGTTTAATAAAGGTGGATTCTCATATTTGTTTCTTTATCTGTCGGGATATGCTGTTTTGGATGAAGTAAATAAAGATCCAGCTTTACAGGTACGCAACTGGAGAATGGGTTTTTAATAATATTTCAATGAAATTGTGGGCATTATTTGATATTACACCAAGATTCAAGACAATCAGAAGTTTATTAAAGATTAGTTGCAACTTGAAACTGAAGTCTTATCAGGGAGCTTCTGTATGGGGTTTCATTAAAACTCATTGGTCTGTCTTTTACTTTGAATGAAACTTTAAAAAAAAACCATTCATGATTTTGTAACATCTTACATAGGTCCCTTGGAAAATAGTTTCCAGAAGTTGCAGGACTTACAAATGTTGACTCGTGTTGTTATATAACATCAAAACTTCATATTTATTAACACTATCATTGATGTCACTGAAAAATCTTCATGGATAGAGAGGCTTTGAAGCTCTTGGTAGCAGAAACAAATTGTCTAAACTTCAAGTTTCATGTCAAAGCATATATCTTAATAGTTGTGACAAATAACATCAGCTGTTTTCTTTGAAGTGGAAGGCTCAGTTTATTTTTGAGAAAATGTTTGCCCGGTCCCTAAGGGTGAATTACCAGTTTACGTGTCAGTCTGTCAACTAAAAACCATGTTTTGTGAAAAAAGCAGCTAGTTCAACTTGCAACTCAAGCATCATACAGATGCTTTTCCCTGAGATAACATTGTAGTTTGATATACAGCAAAAGGAATTTTATGTTATGCCTCAGTTTCCCCCACAAAATGTTAAAAAGATGTCTACTCAAGGGTGTAATTTAATAAAATTATTAATTTGTCCTGCTGCAGCAAGGTCCTTTTAAGTGATCTGGTTTTTTTGTTGTTGCCACTGCCTTGATTAGTGCTAAGGCAATAATAATTTTTCCCATAGTAGTTTTGCAGGATTGGTGGAAATTCAACACAGAAAAAAAAGGTAACATTGTACTTAGTACTGTTATAAAAAGTTTTGACCTTGTGAACCTGGGCATTCGAAAGAGTCCTGGGCACACCAAGAGGATCGTAGACGATATATGAGAAATGCTGTCCTAATGTAAGCTGCCTGACCTCTCTAAAATAGGAATAAAGCTGTTTTATGAAGTAAATAAAATATTATTTAATAAGAAATAATGCATGGAGAGCATCTAGTATTGTGCTGGTATGTAACAAGTGTTTGTTAAATGTTCGCTATTACTATTAATGTAATCTGTTGATATGTGAGGGTGTAGCTATCATTTATAATAGCAGCAATGATGATACACTTTCATTTTTCTCCATAAACTCATTCCTTTGGCAGATCTCCCTTGTAGTTAATGGCTCCAACTGTCTCTTGTGGTCCTTCTCTCCACTCAGCCAGTGTTTACTCACTCACAAACACTGCTGATGTGACCTCTTTCAGGTCCTCAGGATGGTCTCTTCTCTGCCATTTTCCTGCTACCACCAGTCGGCTTACAGAGCATGGTTTGGTGGAAAGAGACTGCCACCAAAGACAGTTCTGGCTGTTGGTACGCCGAAGAAGAATTGATGCTTTTGAACTGTGGTGTTGGAGAAGACTCTTGAGAGTCGCTTGGACTGCAAGGAGATCCAACCAGTCCATCCTAAAGGAGATCAGTCCTGGGTATTCATTGGAAGAACTGATGCTAAAGCTGAAACTCCAGTACTTTGGCCACCTCATGAGAAGAGTTGACTCGTTGGAAAAGACCCTGATGCTGGGAGGGATTGGGGCCAGGAGGAGAAGGGGACGACCGAGGATGAGATGGCTGGATGGCATCACTGACTCGATGGACGTGAGTTTGAGTGAACTCCGGGAGTTGGTGATGGACAGAGAGGCCTGGCGTGCTGTGATTCATGGGGTCACAAAGAGTCGGACACGACTGAGCGGCTGAACTGAAGTTTACTAATCTGTAAAGTGGGAAAAATAGTCTTTATATTTTTTTTTTCTAGTGAGGATTAAATGAAATAATAAATTTTAAAGTAACTGATACATGTATATGAATAGCTGATTCTCTTTGTTGTAAAAGTAGAAACTAATACAACATTATAAAGCAACTATATACTCCAATAAAAATTTAAAAATAAAAGTAAAAGATAAAGTAGCTGGCAGAGTGTCTAGCTATGGCAAATGTTCAGTGCATGTTAGTACATTTTAACTGTATAAATTCTTCCAACCTATGAGCATGGAATATCTTTTAATTTACTTGTCTTTAATTTCTTTTATTTATATGTCTTACAATTTTCAGTGTACAAGTGTTTCACCTCCTTGGTTAATTTATTCCTAGATATTTTTATTCTTTTTGATGCAATTACAAATGGAATTGTTTTTTTAATTTCTCTTTCTAATAGTTTATAGGAACACAACAGATTTTTTTGTACCGATTTTTTTCTTTTCTTTTCTTTTTTTTTTTACTGAACTCCTTTATTAGTTTTAATGGTTTTCCGATGAAGTTTTTAGGGTTTTCTGTAAGAAAATCATGTTATTCACAAAGAGCACAGATCCCACTGTTGGTAGGAACAT
>SJYX01012024.1:66129-87610 GCA_006410675.1 Oreotragus oreotragus | reverse complement strand
AGATCATTCTGTCATTTTTGAGACTGTACCCAAGTACCGGATTTTGAACTCTTTTGTTTACTATGAGTGCTACTCCTTTTCTTCTAAGTGATTCTTGCCCACGGTAGTGATTCTTGCCATCTTCTGTCTGACCACTTCCAATTTACCTTGATTCATGGACCTAACATTCCATTTTCCTATGCAATATTGTTCTTTACCACATCAGACTTTACTTCCATCTCCAGTCCATCTACACATCCACAACTGGGCATTGTTTTCACTTTGGTTCTATCTTTTCATTCTTTCTGTAGTTATTTCTCCACTCTTTCCCAGTATATATTGGGCACTTCCCTGGTGGCTTAGATGGGAAAGCATCTGTCTTACAATGTAGGAGACCAGGGTTCAATCCCTGAGTTGGGAAGATCTCCTGGAGAAGGAAATGACAACCCACTCTAGTATTCTTGCCTGGAAAATCCCATGGATGGTGGAATCTGGTAGGCTACAGTCCATGGGGTCACCAGGAGTCAGACATGACTGAGCAACTTCACTCACTTCACTCACTCACCAACCTGGGGAGTCAGGGTGATAACTTTCTGCCTTTTCATACTGCTCATGGGGTTCTCAAGGGAAGAATACTGAAGTGGTTTGCGATTCCCTTCTTGAGTGGACCACATTTTGTCAGAACTTTCTAGCATGACCCATCCATCTTGGGTGGCCCTACATGGCATAGCTCATAGTTTCATTTGAATTAGACATGGCTGTAATCCATGCAATCAGTTTGGTTAGTTTTCCATAATTATGGTTTTCATTCTCTCTGCCCTCTAAGGAATAAGGATAAGAGGCTGTCTCTTATACACATCTCACTGCTGCCAATAAAGCTAGTGGAGGTGATGGAACTCCAGCTGAGCTATTTAAAATCTTAAAAGATGATGCTATTAATGCACTGCACTCAATATGTTAGCAAATTGGAAAACCCAGCAGTGGCCACAGGAGTGGAAAAGTTCAATCTTCATCCCAATTCCCAAGAAGGGCAGTACTAAAGAATGTCCAAACCACTGGACAATTGTATTCATCTCCAAGGCTACTAAGATTATGCTCAAAACCCTCCAAGCTAGGCTTCACCATTACATGAACCAAGAACTTTCAGATATTCAAGCTGGGTTTAGAAAAAGCAGAGAAACTAGAGAGCAAATTGCTAACATTTGCTGGATCATACAAAGCAAGGGAATACCAAAAATACATCTACCTGTTTCACTGACTACACTAAAGCCTTTGACCGTGTGGATCATAACAAACTGTGGAAAACTCTTAAAGAGATGGGAATAGCAGATGATCTTATCTCTCTTCCTGAGAAACAAGCAACAGTTAGAACCCTGTATGGAACAACTTACTGGCTCAGGATCAAGAAAGGAGTATGACAAAGCTATTTATTGTCACTTTGTTTATATAACTTATATGCAGAGCATATCATGCAAAAATGCCAGGATGGATGAAGCAGAAGCTGGAATAAAGACTCCAGGGAGAAATATCAACAACTTCAGACATGCAGATGATACCACTCTAATGGCAGAAAGCAAAGAGGAACTAAAGAACCTCTTTATGAAGGTGAAGGAGAAGAGTGAAAAAGCTGGCCTAAAACTCAATATTAAAAAAAAATAATCTAAGATCATGTCATCTGGTCCCATCACTTCATGGCAAAAAGAAGGGGGAAGGGTGGAAGCAGTGACCAATTTCCTCTTCTTGGGCTCTAAAATCAATGTGAATGGTGACTTGCAGCCAGAAAATTAGAAGACTGCTTCTTAGCAGGAAAACTATGACAAACCTAGACACTGTGCTTAAAAGCAGAGGCATCACTTTGCTGACAAAGTGTTTGGACTTTGTCAGCAAAGTGACAAATATAGTTATGAGCTATATTTGTCCATATAGTCAAATCTATGATCTTTCCAATAGTCATGTACAGATGCAACTGCTAGAAAATAAAAAAGACAGTGAAATGAAAGTCACTCAGGCATGTCTGACTCTTTGTGACCCCATGTACTATATAATAGTCCATGGAATTCTCCAAGCCAGAATACTGGAGTGGATAGCCTTTCCCTTCTCCAAGGGATCTTCCCAACCCAGGGATCAAACCCAGGTTTCCCTCAGTGCAGGCAGATTTTTTAACAGTTGAGCTACAAGGGAAGGACAAGAATAGTGGAGTGGGTACCGTATCCCTTCTCCAGTGGATCTTCTCGACCCAGGAATCAAACTGGGATCTCCTGCATTGCAGGTGGATTCTTTACCAACTGCACTATCAGGGAAGCCAAAGAAGGCAGAGCACTGAAGAACTGATGCTTTCGAACTGTGATTCTGGAAAAGACTCTTGAGAACCCCATGGAAAGCAAAGAGATCAAACAAGTTAATCCTAAGGAAAGCAACCCTGAATACTCTTTCTTAGAACTGATGTTGAAGCTGAAGTTCCAATACTTTGGCCACCTTATGTGAATAGTAGACTCACTAGAAAAGACCGTAATGCTGGGAAAGATTGAAGGCAGAAAGAGAAGAGGGTGACAGAGGATGAGATGGTTGGATGGAATCACAGATTCAAGGGACATGAACTTGAGCAAACACCAGGAGGTGATGAGCGACAGGGAAGCCTGGCATGCTGCAGTCTATGGGGTCATGACATGACATGGTGGCTGAACAACAACAAAGACTCACACATACAACTATCTTGTTGCCTTATTCATGTGGTTTTCTTATGAGGTCCTCACAATTAACATTTAAACTGAAATATTTATTTTATACCACAGCTACCATCCCAGTGCTTTCTGACATAGGGTGGTGTCAATGGCACATCTTAGGTTACTGGTATTTTTCCCAGAATTCTTGATTTCAGCTTGTGCTTCATCCAGCCTGGTATTTTGCATGATGTACTCTGCATATAAGTTAAATAAGCAGGGTGACAATATACAGCCTTGAAATACTCCTTTCCCAATTTGGAACCAGTCCATTGTTCTATGTCCTGTTCTAACTGTTGCTTCTTGACCTGCATACAGATTTCTCAGGTGGCAGGTAAGGTAGTCTGGTAGTCCCATCTCTTTAAGAATTTTCCAATACAATCCCAAAGAAAGGCAATGACAAAGAATGTTTGGCATTCCAATCCCAAAGAAAGGCAATGCCAAAAGAATGCTCAAACTACTGCAAAATTGCACTCATCTCACACACTAGCTCAGTAATGCTTAAAATTCTTCAAGCCAGGCTTCAACAGTTCTTGGACTGTGAACTTCCAGATTTTCAATCTGGGTTTAAAAAAGGCAGAGAACCAGAGACCAAACTGCCAATATCCATTGCATCATCTAAAAAGCAAGAGAGTTCCAAGAACACATCTACTTCTGCTTCATTGAGTATGCCAAAGACTTTGACTGTGTGGATCACAGCAAACTGCGGAAAATTATGACACCACCCTAATGGCAGAAAGCAAAGGAGAATTAAAGAGCATCTTGATGAAAGTGAAATAGGAAAGTGAAAAAACTGGCTTAAAAGTCAACATTCAAAAAGCTAACATCATGGCATCCAGTCCCATCACTTCATGGCAATTAGATGGGGAAATAGTGGAAACAGTGACTTTATTTTGGGGGCTCCATAATCACTGCAAATGGTGACTGCAACCATGATATTAAAAGATGCTTGCTCATTGGAAAAAAAGTTATGACCAACCTAGACAGTATATTGAGAAGCAAAGACATTACTTTACCAACAAAGGTCTGTCTAGTCAAGGCAATGGTTTTTCCAGTAGTCATGTATGGATGGGATAGTTGGACTATAAAGAAAGCTGAGTGCCGAAGACTTGATGCATTTGAACTGTTATGTTGGAAAAGACTCTTGAGAGTTCCTTGGACTGCAAGGAGATCCAACCAGTCCATCCTAAAGGAAATCAGTCCTGAATATTCATTGGAAGGACTGATGTTGAAGCTGAAACTCCAATACTTTGGCCACCTGATGCAAAGAACTGACTCATTGGAAAAGACCCTGATGCTGGGAGAGATTGCAGAGGAGAGGAAGGGGATGACAGAGGATGAAATGGTTGGATGGAATTATGACTTGATGGATATGAGTTTGAGCAAGCTCTGGGAGTTGATGATGGACAGGGAAGCTGGAGTCCTTCAGTCTATGGGGTCGCAAAGAATCAGACACAACTGAGTAACTGAAATGAACTGAAGAAATTTCCAGTTTGCTGTGACCACACAGTCTAAGGCTTTCATGTAGTCAATAAAGGAGAAATAGATGTGTGTGGGTTTTTTTTTTTTTTTCTCCGGAATTCTCTTGCATTTTCTATGATCTAACGTATGTTGGCAATTTGATCTCTGGTTTTTCTGCCTGTTCTAAATCCAGCTTGAACATCTGGAAGTTCTCAGTTCACATACTGTTGAAGCCAGCTTAGAGAATTTTGAGCATTATTTTGATAGTGTGTGAGATGAGGGCAATTGTGAGGTAGTTTGAACATTCTTTGGCATTACCTTTCTTTGGGATTGGAATGAAAACTGCCTTTTTACAGTCCTGTGGCCACTGCAGTTTTCCACATTTGCTGGCATATTGAGTGTAGCACTCTCAGAGCATATTTTTTAGGATTAGAAATAGTTCAGCTGGAATATCATCACCTCCACTAGCTTTGTTCATAGTGATGCTTCCTCAGGCCCACTTGACCTTGCATTCCAGGATGCCTGGGTCTAATTAAGTGATCACCCCATCGTGGTTATCTGGGTCATTATGATCTTATTTGTATAGTTCTGTGTATTTTTGCCACCTCGTCTTAATATCTTCTGCTTCCGTTAGGTCCATAACATTTCTATCCTTTTTTGTGCCTGTCTTTGCATGACAATTTTCCTTGGTATCTTTAGTTTTCTTGAAGAGATCTCTCTCTAGTCTTTCCCATTCTGTTGTTTTCCTCCATTTCTTTCCATTGTTCACTTAGCAAGGCTTTATTTTCCTTTCTATTCTTCAGAATTTCTCATCAGATGTATATATCTTTCCTTTTCTCCCTTGCCTTTCACTTCTTTTCTTTTCTCAGCTATTTATAAGGCCTACTCCAACAACCATTTTGCCTCTTTGAATTTTTTCTTCTTGGGGATGGTTTGGATCACCACTTCCTGTACAATGTCATGAACTTCTGTCCATAGTTCTTCAGGCAATCTGTCTATCAGATCTAATCTCTTCCATCTGTTTGTCACTTTCACTGTATACTTGTAAGGGATTTCATTTAGGTCATACCTGAATGGCCTAGTGGTTTTCCCTATTTTCTTCAATTTAGGTCTGAATTTGGCAATAAGGAGTTCATGATCTGAACCACAGTCAGATCCTGGTCTTGTTTTTGCTGAATGTATAGAGCTTTTCCATTTTTGGCTGCAAAGAATATAATTAATCTGATTTTATATTGACCATCCAGTGATGTCCATGTGTAGAGTCTTCTCTTGTGTTTTTGAAGACAGTGTTTGCTATGATCAGTGTGTTCTCTTGGCAAAACTGTTAGCCTTTGCCCTGCTTCATTTTGTACTTCAAGGCCAAATTTGCCTGTTACCCCGGGTATCTTTTGACTTCCTACTTTTGCATTCCAGTCTCTGATGATGAAAAGAACATTTTTTGTGTGTGTGTTAGATCTAGAAGATATTATAGATCATCATGGAACCATTTGACTTCAGCTTCTTTTGCATTAGTGGTTGGGGCACAGACTTAGATTACTGTGGTATTGAATGGTTTGCCTTGGAAACAAACAGATCATTCTGTCATTTTTGAGACTGTACCCAAGTACCGGATTTTGAACTCTTTTGTTTACTATGAGTGCTACTCCTTTTCTTCTAAGTGATTCTTGCCCACGGTAGTGATTCTTGCCATCTTCTGTCTGACCACTTCCAATTTACCTTGATTCATGGACCTAACATTCCATTTTCCTATGCAATATTGTTCTTTACCACATCAGACTTTACTTCCATCTCCAATCCATCTACACATCCACAACTGGGCATTGTTTTCACTTTGGTTCTATCTTTTCATTCTTTCTGTAGTTATTTCTCCACTCTTTCCCAGTATATATTGGGCACTTCCCTGGTGGCTTAGATGGGAAAGCATCTGTCTTACAATGTAGGAGACCAGGGTTCAATCCCTGAGTTGGGAAGATCTCCTGGAGAAGGAAATGACAACCCACTCTAGTATTCTTGCCTGGAAAATCCCATGGATGGTGGAATCTGGTAGGCTACAGTCCATGGGGTCACAAAGAGTCAGACATGACTGAGCAACTTCACTCACTTCACTCACTCACCAACCTGGGGAGTCAGGGTGATAACTTTCTGCCTTTTCATACTGCTCATGGGGTTCTCAAGGGAAGAATACTGAAGTGGTTTGCGATTCCCTTCTTGAGTGGACCACATTTTGTCAGAACTTTCTAGCATGACCCATCCATCTTGGGTGGCCCTACATGGCATAGCTCATAGTTTCATTTGAATTAGACATGGCTGTGATCCATGCAATCAGTTTGGTTAGTTTTCCATAATTATGGTTTTCATTCTCTCTGCCCTCTAAGGAATAAGGATAAGAGGTTTGTGGAAGCTTCCTCATAAAAAGTGCAAACTGGCATAATAAGAAATTTAAAGATAAATTATGACAGCTCATCTCACAGAAAAAATGCTAAATTTTTACCCAGAGGGTAGAATTATCAACTATCAACCAAGTGATTAATCTTCTTGACTTAAATAAAATTTGTGCTGTTGCTGTTTTGTCTAGTTGCTCAGTCATGTCTAACTCTTTGCAACTCCCATGGACTGCAGCACACCAGGCTTCCCTGTCCTTCACAATCTCTTGAAGTTTGCTCAAACTAAAGTTTAGGTCTTCGCTGATACCTTAAATCACAAAATAAAAATTTTCTAATTCATTGGAAAATGCACAGCTGCATATTATTCTATGCAGGCCACAAACAGTTACAATCAGTCATGTCTAACTCTTTGCAACTCCCATGGACTGCAGCACACCAGGCTTCCCTGTCCTTCACAATCTCTTGAAGTTTGCTCAAACTAAAGTTTAGGTCTTCGCTGATACCTTAAATCACAAAATAAAAATTTTCTAATTCATTGGAAAATGCACAGCTGCATATTATTCTATGCAGGCCACAAACAGTTACAATTTTGAGTAAAGAGAAATATTAGCATTTGTTAATTGTATTCATCCAGAAGCAGTTACTTTTAAAAAAAATGCAACCAGTATCCTAAAACATCTTTTTTTGAATATCAACAATACTGAATTTTTAGAAGTACCTACACACCTGATTACAGTAATCTCCGGCACAAGGAACATATATAAATATGTGGACAGGAAAATGCTTTAAAATAATTATATAGCATTAAATGTCCTTATCTCATAAATAGAAAACTATTAGAAAATTTTTTTTCTCCACAAATGTGAAAGTTTTATTTGAAAAAATATGTAAACTGATAATTTTATTAGAAAACAAAATACTTTGCTGTAAAACTTCACACACAAAAAATAAAATACAATTCACAATCAAGTCATTGGAAGTTTTCCTTTGTTTTACACTTGAGCTAATTGGATAAACACCAGTTTTTTCCATGTAGGAACAAATCTTGCTGAAAATAACAGAATGGAAATAGTCCTGATTTTTAAATCAACTAATTGTTAAACTGCTCCACAAGAGCTATACTGGAAAGAACATTCATCTAGTTATTGCACCAAGCAAATGAACTCTGTTATGATAAANCTTTGTTTTACACTTGAGCTAATTGGATAAACACCAGTTTTTTCCATGTAGGAACAAATCTTGCTGAAAATAACAGAATGGAAATAGTCCTGATTTTTAAATCAACTAATTGTTAAACTGCTCCACAAGAGCTATACTGGAAAGAACATTCATCTAGTTATTGCACCAAGCAAATGAACTCTGTTATGATAAAAATGTTCATGAAGGTTTAACATATGGTGGAAGGCCAGAACAATCACTGTATCTCACATTCATTTGTCTAAATGAAAACCATGAAGAAAAAGAGCTCATGTGGACTACAGCACATTCTTTATATCAGTTATTAAATTAGAATTAAACCTGAGTAGCAGTGATATACAGAAGACAGTCTCCAGAGATTAGATAAGAAGATTAGATAAACTGAATATTGCAGACATAATATTAAGATAAACAGGTAAAAAAAAAAGTTCCAGTTTAGGAAGATACATGTTTAACCTGCATAAAGGATGCCAAGTGTAAGTATGGGCAAGTGCATTGGCTCACACATGCAAACACACACAAATACCATGCTCACATGCAAACACACAGACAGACAACCAAAATTACAGATTTACACTGATAAATGACTCTTACTGGGAGTTAAACAATGGGATTACGAGCGAATCCATGGATCTTTTCATCTGAGGGTAAAAGATAAGAGTACTGTCATGTAACTCATTATATAAGACTTTTTTTTTTCCAAATCAATGATTTCAAATTCACTTAATTATAAGAAGACACATAGAAAATCTGAAGATTTTGTCTAGATCTTATATCATTATATATGAATGAGATAGTTACAGATGTACACACAAACACACACACCACAAAGATAAGTAAATTGACTTCCAATATGCTTGGTTAAGACAGAGTATTTTATATAAGGGGATTTCATTCATTTTGGGGGGATCCTTTATTTTTAGGATGAACCTAAATCCATTACCATAAAAAAGAACACTTTGATTATATCTCTGTAATTATCACACATGAAATATAGATAAGACTAAACTCCATCAATTTTAAAAATTAGATTATAGTCATTTCACACATTAATTAAAATGTTTAATATTAAATCATAATTACAAAAATAACAATAATTTAAGGAACTACTTTAACCATGTCATTGCTGGCTATTCTGTGATTAGTGACAAGTTTTATCATGTGAAGATTTAAAAAAAAAGGACTAAATTTATTCAGGAGGACTTTACTGGGAAATATAGGTTGATATCAGTGACATTTTCCTTCATGTATGACAAATATTAATCTTTTTTTTTAACTGAAGAAAAACAACTTTAAAAGGTTGTATTGGTTTCTGCCATACAACGATGCATATCAGTCATAATTATATATAAATCCCCTCCTTCCTGAGCTTCCCCTCTCCTAAATCCCTTCCCTCTAGGTCATCACAGAGCACCAGGGTGGGCTCCCTGTGTTACATAGCAGCTTCCTACTATGATACACATAATAGTGTATATATGTCAATGCTATGTTCTCAATTCATCACACCTCTCCTCCTCCTGCTGTGTCCACAAGTCTGTTCTCTGTGTCTGAGTCTCCATTCCTTCTCAACAAAATCAGTACCATTTTCCTAGATCCCATATACATGTGTTCATATACATTTTCTATTATCTTTCTGACTTACTTCACTATGTATGACAGGCTCTAGGTTCATACACTTCACTAAAACTGATTCAAATTCATTCCTATTAAGGTTGGTAAGTATTCCCTTGCTTATATGTAAAGTATCTTCTTTATCCATTCAACTGCTGATGGACATCTAGGTTACTTCAATGTCCTGGCTATTGAAAATAAAGTTGTTCTGAATATTGGCTATATATGTCTTTTTGAATTGTGGTTTTCTCGGGTTATATGCAGAGTAGTGGGATTGTTGGGGTATATGGTAGATTTCAGTTCAGTTCAGTTCAGTCGCTCAGTTGTGTCTGACTCTTTGAGACCCCATGAATTGCAGCTCGCCAGGCCTCCCTGTCCATCACCAACTCCCGGAGTTCACTCAAACTCACGTCCATCGAGTCGGTGATGCCATCCAGGTAGATTTATTCCTAGATTTTAAAGAATCTCCATACTGTTCTCTATAATGACAGAATCAATTTACATTCCCATCAACAGTGCAAGGGCAATCCCTCTNGCCAGGCCTCCCTGTCCATCACCAACTCCCGGAGTTCACTCAAACTCACGTCCATCGAGTCGGTGATGCCATCCAGGTAGATTTATTCCTAGATTTTAAAGAATCTCCATACTGTTCTCTATAATGACAGAATCAATTTACATTCCCATCAACAGTGCAAGGGCAATCCCTCTTCCCCCCTCACATCTCCATTATTTATTGTTTGTACATTTTTTTGATGATGGCCATTCTGACCTCAATATAGTTTTCATTTGCATTTCTCTAGTAATGAGCAACATTGAGCATCTTTTCATGTGTTTATTGGACATCTCTATGTCTTCTTTAGATAAAGGTATGCTCAGGTCTTATGCCCATTTTTTGATTGAGATATTTGTGTTCTGATATTGAGTTGTATGAGCTGCTTTTTTTCTTGATGAGTCTGACTAATGGTTTCTCAGTGTTATCTTCACAAAGAACCAGCTTTTAGGTTTACTGATTGTTGCTATTGTTTCCTTCTTTTTTTTTTTTTTCATTTATTTCTGCTCTGATCTTTATGATAACTTTCCTTCTAGTAACTTTGTTCTTTGTTGCTGTTCTTCTTCTTCTTCTTCTTCTTCTTCTTCTTTTTTTTTTTTTTTTAGTTGTTTTATGTATAAGATTAGGTTGCTTGTTTGAGATTTTTCTCATTTCTTTGAGGTGGACTCGTATTGCTATAACCTTCCCTCTTTCACTGTTTTTACTGCATCACATGTTTTGAGTTGTGTTTTGCTGTCATTCGTTTCTAGGTATTTTTTTTATTTCCTCTGATTTTTTAAAATAATTTCTTTGCTATTTAGAAGCACTGTGTTTTTATAATTTTCTTTCATGTAGTTGATATCTAATCTTATGTCACTGTGGTCAGAAAAGGTACTTGATACAATTTTAGTATTCTTAAATTTATCAGGATATGATTTATAAACCAAGATGTGATCTATCCTGGAGAGTGTTCCCTGTGCACTTGAGGAAAAAAAGGTATATTTCTACTGCTTTTAGATGGAATGTCTCATAAATATCAATTAGGTCCATCTGCTGCAATATGTAATTTAAGGCTACTGTTTACTTATTAACTTTCTGTCCACATGATCTGTCCTTTGGTGTGAAAGTGGTGTTAAAGTCCCCCAATATTACTGTGTCACTCTCAATTTCACCTATTATAATTTTTAGCATTTGCCGTATGTATTGAGGTGCTCCTATGTTGAGTGCATATATATTTATAATTTTTATGTCTTCTTGGAATGATCCCTTGATCATTATTTAATGTTCTTATTTGTCTCTTGTAATGGTCTTTATTTTAAAGTCTGATATGAATATTGCTACTCCTGCTTTCTTTTGATCTCATGCTCAGCATAAGAAGACAGCATTTCCAGTTTAAGAAGAGTTCACAATTCAAAGTTCTAAGTAATGGTTTCTACTGGATACAGATTAACACTGGTGTAAAAAATCACAAAATCATAAGTCAAATCATTTAAGTAGGATTAGTGGTGAGAATTACCTACAGAACTAAGGTTTAATTAGGTCAAAATGAGAGTATGCAACAGCAATATGATTTGACAATGTTGATATAAAATAGGATAATTCCAACTAGCAAGTGAAAATTCCTGATTATTTATGTAATAAACATCAAAGGATACTAACAGCAAAAAAAAGTGCCTCCTAATGAACATTCACACCATCAACAACAGATTTGCTAAAAGAACTGAACCTGTGTCTGATTACCCTTTTGAGTCAGTTTGTCAAATTGAAGATATACAAAGAACAGAAAAACATGATGCCCTGAACCATAAGCATATGGTCAGTAAGATCCTGACTATGACACTACATGTAAAATGGTCTGAACTCTCTAAGAGAAAAACTGCAAGGGAAACTGAAGGATAGAAGGGAAGCCATAGGTTAAAACAAAAAGAAAATGCATGCCAATTCCTTTTAAGTGTGCAAAACTAAATTATAATGTCAAGGGGTATATACTTGGATGATAAAACCATAAAGGTACATGCATGAACACATGTGTCATTATTCTTTGAAAACTGAGTGCTCTGATTAGGAGGGGCACATGGAAGGAAATTCTGGGTGGCTGGTAAAGGTGCATTTTTTACCTTACTAATGGTTACAAAGATGTTTGCCTTACGATAATTCATTGTGTTTTCTAATTTTTGTCTTGTTTTCTCTATTTTTAACAATAAAAAAGAGGAAAAAAACACACAAAATAAGGCTTTCCTCACTTAAAAACAATTAAGAAAATTCACTGATAGTCTAATTGCAAAATTGTACAGATATTTTAAGGGGATTTCTTCATAAAGGATGAAAGATGATCCTTGAAGGAAACATACAATTACAGGAAGAAATGAAGAGTACCTGATAAGAAACACAGGGAAATATATGTAAAATAATACTAAAATGCTTTGTGTGTTCATATTATATACAAAACTAACAATGATAAGAGAATAGGAGTTGAGATAATGAGTTATAATGTTTTGAAGACCAAGCATTTTCTGAGAATTTGTTACAAAATTAATTTATAACAGATTCTAAAATATTCATTATGTATGTTGAAATCTTTAGGGCAACTATTAAGATAATAGTTAAAGAAAGTAAAACTAACAAGGTAATAATGGAAAATATATAAAGAGATAGATAGATAGATATGAAGAAAGGAAGACAGATGATAGATAAATATTCAAATCCACAAGAGGAAAGAAAGGAAAGACAAAGAATTTAAGATATGTGAATAAAATAAAAAGAAATAGTAAAACGATGTTTACAGGTATACTTGTAATCATAAATGATCTAAACACTCCCAATAAATGACAAAGATTACAAATTTAAGTTTACATTTAAGCCAAACTATCTACTGTTTTTGAGATACATGTCAAATATAAAACATGAGAAAGTAAAAAAAAAATCTATGAGGTAAGATAAATGATATAAACATTACATAAATGCAAACAGTTTTAATTATTCACTTAATAAGCAAAGTAGAATTTAAGGGAAGAAGCATTTCTAGAAAAGAATAAAAACCCTGAACACCTTAGGAAATAAGGACAAGCTGAAAGAATGACAGGGTAACTTTTAACAGACACCAAAACTAGCGTTAAGGTGTTCCCACTGGGCAAATTTGGAACAATTTAAGCACCCCCCAAAAATGATAGTATCATATGAAAAACTAGTGAATAACAAAAGAAACCCTAAGTCCACACTTATAAAATAATTTTAAGTGTTAAGTTTAATGAGGAAGGAGACATTTATATAATCAAAAAATCCACCCAAATATTCATCAACTACCATCTGTTATAACTACCATCTGTATAACTCTTAGAATGCCCTCCCAAAACTAATATTAACTAGAAAATAAGAAAGTAACTTCTTGATAGGGAAAATTAGCATAAAACACTTTGATCAAGTGATGAAAATTAACCTAATCAGAAATGGGACAAATCAAAATTTTATGCCACCAGATATCATACAATAAGAGCACAGTACCACTTCTGTGATACTCTACTCAAAAATACATCATGAGGGGGAAAAAAAATCACACAAAGTCATAATAAAAGAAATTCTGAAAAGTAGCTGACATTCCATCTACAAAAGTGTCAAAAATACCAAGTTAACAAAAACTGAGAAACTATTTCAGATCAAGTAGAAAACAACAACAGCAACAACAAAACAACAACAGAGAGGAGATGGTTATATTCAATTCTGAATGGGACCCATTTGCTAAAAGATATTATTTGGACAATTAGTGAAATTGAGTGGAGTCTTAAAATTAAATGGTAATACACCTCATAGAATGAGTTTGGAAATTTACCTAAGCTGTGACTTAGCAGCAGCTGCAGCAGCAGGAGAATACAATAGAGTGACATACTGCTCATAGAAAACAACCTCTTCCAACAACACAAAAGATCACTCTACACATGGACATCACCAGATGGTCAACTGAAATTAGATTGATTATATTCTTTGCAGCCCAAGTAGGAGAAGCTCAAGACAATCAGCAAAAGCAAGGTTGGGACCTGACTGTGACTCATATAATGAACACCTTATTGCCAAGTTCAGACTTAAATTGAAGAAAGTAGAGAAAACCACTGGACCATTCAAGCATGACCTAAATCAAATCCCTTATGATTATACAGTGGAAGTGACAAATAGATTCAAAGGATTCTATCTGATAGACAGAATGCCTGAAGACCTATGGATGGAGGTTTGTGATATTGTATAGGAGGCAGTGATCCAGACCATTTCCAAGAAGAAAAATGCAAAAAGGCAAAATGGTTGTCTGAGGAGGCCTTACAAATAGCTGAGAAAAGACTAGACACTAAAGGCAAAGGAGAAAAGGAAAGATATGCCCATCTGAAAACAGACTTCCAAAGAATAGCAAAAGGAGAGATAAGAAAGCTTACCTGAGTGATCAACGCAAAAAAATAGAGGGAAAAAATAGAATGGGAAAGACTAGAGATGTCTTCAAGAAAATTAGAGATACTAAGGGAATAATTCATGCAAAGATGGGTACCATAAAGGACAAAAGCAGAATGGACCTAATAGAAGCTGAAGATATTAAGAAGAGCTGGCAAGAATACACAGAAGAACTATACAAAAAAGAACTTAATGTCCCAGATAACCATGATGTTGTGATCACTCATCTAGAGCCAGACATCCTTCACTACAAACAAAGCTAGTGGAGGTGATGGAATTCCAGCTGAGCTATTTCAAGTTCTAGAAGATGGTGCTGTTAAAATGCTGCACTCAATATGTCAGCAAGTTTGGAAAACTCAGCAGTGGCCACAGGACTGGAAAATGTTAGTCTTCATTCCAATATATCATGAATCTGTTGGACTATCCCTGAAATATATTTGTTTTAATACTTAAAATGAAGCATGTAATTCACTACTTTTACAAACTAAATAAAATCATATGAACATCTCATAGATGCAAATATATGAAAATTTTACCCTTGGTGTCAGTAACAAGACAAGAATGCTTCTTACCTCCGCTTTAATTCAACACTGTGCAGAGGTAATTGTCAGTACAATAAACATTATGATTAGAAAGGAAAAAAAAATAAGACATTAGGTACAGATTACAAGAGTATATGAAGAAAACTTTTTAAAATTCACAAATTACTATTAGCAAGTTAAGCAAGGTGACCCCAGTTATTCAAAAAATCAAATAATATTTTACATGCCACAATAATAAACAAAAATAAAAAATAAAGGGGCTCAGCACAGGCTCTGGGGGGAGCCCAGCTCCTGGGTCCCCAGACCGCCTCCACTCTGCAGCCTAGACCCCGGAGCTTAGACAGTGACAAGGTCACAGGGTCATTACTGGACACCTGCGGGCCACAAAGCAAGGCTTCTGGCTCCTCAGAGCCAGCGGCCTGCTCCTCAGACATCACAGGGGCCGCTCCCGAGCCTCCCTCTAGAAGGGGGGCCTGGCGGGATGCAGCCTGGGGCTCCTCCAGAGCTCCCATGGAGGGGCTCCGGGGCTCCCTTGACCCTGGGGCAGGGCTGGGGTTCACCACCCTCTTGAGTTTCATAAAGACCATTCAAGGCCCTGAGAATGAATTTTCCCTAGGAAGACAATTACATGTCAAGTAAGACACCCACTGAGCAGATGATTAACAAAAGGATCCAGCTGAGAAGGTTCTGTGCGGGCACAGATGAGCTGGGAAGGCATCACCGGTGGTGGCGGCTGCAGGCAGCGGCCGCGGGGAGGTGCTCGTCCTGACATCGGGGTCTCCCTGGCCTCGCAGCTGGTTTCAGAGCTAACACTGGCATCTGAGGGGAGGCCAGCCTTCTCAGTCTGCCGATAAAGGAGCGTAACAGCAGCACTCAGGCCCAGCGGGGGAGGAAGCCGACATCCTCAGGCTGGGGGGCTGCGAGGGGATGTGGTCTGTGGCCCCCGTCGGCCCCTGGCCAGCACCCGGTGGGCTCACGTCGTCGCCGTGTAGGCTGGGGGCTTAGGAGAGCTTGCAGGACAAGTGTGCCTGCGGCTGTCCCTCGACGACAGAAATCAGAGCGGCGAGCGGTGGCGGGGATGCGAGAGGCAACGCCCGCCCCACGCTTGCTGCATTGAGAGGCTGCAGACTGAGGGGGCGTCCAGGCCGTGACGGCAGGGGGCCGGCAGGTGTCATGAGCTCCGGAAAGGGCTCCGGAGGACAGTCCTTAGCGATGTGACTGGCCTAGGTCTCGGGGCCCACGCCTACCTCCTGACTCCACACCCGGGCAGCCCCTGATGGATAAGAATTCATCTGCACTTTCCAGAAGCGTATGCAAATGGAGTCACACATTTTAGCCTGGCCTCTTTGACTCAGCATAATGATTTTAGATCCATCCAAGTTGTTGCATGTATCAGCTGTTCGTGGCGTTTCCCTGCCAAGCGGAACTCCATGGTATGGATGTGCGGCTGTGTGCGCGTCCACCCCTCAGCTCACGGGCCTTTGTTTACCTCCTCCCTTTGGCTATTACGAACCAGACTGCTATGCACACTCGTTCACAAGCTTTTGTGCGAATGTGGCTTCACTCCTCTCGGGTAAATAAACGCCTAGGAGTGGAAAGGCTGGAGCATGTGGAAGACACGTGTAACCTTTTCAGAAACCGCTAAATTGTGTCCCAGCGTGGTTACACACCAGTTCACATTCTGAAAGTTTCAGACCCTCCACACGTTCAAATGCACACGCTACATAAGTCATTTAAATTGTTGCCATCCTAATAGGCGTGTAGAAATATGTCATTTCGGTTTGAATTTGTAATGAGGCCAAGCATCATCCCTTCATTCTTGGTATTGGGAACTTGTGCCTTCTCTCTCTTCCCTGGATTAATCTGTCTAAGGGTTTATTACCTGAATCAATCTTCTCAAAAGATCTGGGTTTTAGTTTCATTTATTTTCTCTGTTTTCTGTTTCATTGATTTCCACTCTGATATTCATGTTTTCTTTCTTCCACTGATTTTGGGCTTAATTTGTTCCTCTTAAAGAAAAAAAGAAAACTTGTTTCTTAAGGTGAAATTTAAGCTCACTGATTTGAGACCGTTTCTCCTTTCTAAGTATTACTGGTATCTTGTGCCTTAAAATGTCCTTCCCATGCTGCTTAAGTAGCATCCACAACTTTTTGATATGCAGTGTTTTTATTATTCAGTTGAAAAGACTGATTTCATCTTTCACACAGGTTCTTTAGAAATGTTATTTATTTTCCAAATACCTGGGGACTTTTCCAGAAATATTTCTAGAAGTTCTTGATGTTTAATCAATTTCAGTGCATCACAGAACATACTTTGTATGATCTGAATCTAAGGCAGTTTTATCACACAGTTTTTGGTCTGTCTTGGCAGACGTTCTGGGTACACTTGAGAATAATGTTTACCTGCTGCTTTTGGGCGGAATGTCAAGAGAGGTAAAGCTGGCTGATGATGCTGTTTAGATCTTTTATATCCTTATCGATTCTACTTCTGTTCTATCAAGTATTAAAAGGGGAATAATAAAATCTCTGACTATAATCGTGGATTTGTATATTTCTCCTTGCCGTCTTTTCGTTTTCCTTTATGGATTTCAAACATGTTAGACCACGACACAGGACTGTCACTTTCTCTTTATGAGTTGGTCTCTTAGCGCCCACGTCCTGGCCTTCTCTGCCCTTTGCTCTGAGGTTCGGTGTTAATACAGTCATTCCACTCCCCTTTTTGACTAGTGTTAGTACATATTTTTCCATCCCTTTAAGCCTATTTGTATCTTTATATTTAAAACGCTTCTTGTAGGCAGTACATAATTCTCACTTTTTAAAACCATTCAATCTGAAAATCACTACCTTTTAACCGGGATATTTAGATCACTTATATTCACTGTGAGCACCGAAAATGATTAGGCTTAAATCTGTTTTTCTTTCTGCCCCATGGGTTGTTTTATTTTTCTTCTTTTTCTGCCTCTTTTGGGGGGAGTTATTTGAATGTTGCGTATTTTTGAATGTTGTAGTTTTGATCTCCATAAGTTTAATTTGGGTTTCTAAAAAACCTCTACATAACCTGTTGAACACTTGGTTATTCACAGATACAGACATGAACAGTTATAGTAACTATTTTAAAGCCTGCTAATTCTAGAATCAATGTCTGTTTGGGTCAGTTTTGATTTTTTTTTTTTTCATATGTGTCATATTTGACCACTTTCTTCATGCCCCAAACTCTTCACTGACTGTGGACACAGTAGCACCTTCCCGTCTCCTTGAGAGGCCCAGGCACGGCGCTACCGGGTTCCTCTGGACAGTTAACCCCGAGGCGCCGGGCGCCGTCTCACACTCAGGGGACCCTGGGTGACAGTTTCAGGCGGACAGCAAAGGGACTCAGCCATGTGTATACATGTATCCACTCTCTGGTACACTTTTTAAAAATTGAAGTGTATTTGCTGTAAATATGATGAGAGTCATAAGTTACAACACAGTGAGTCACAATTTTAAATGTACTAGTCCAGTGACAGCTAGTATACACTACCGGCCAGACGGCCCCACGCCCTTGGTGCTGACTCTGTGCCTAAGAGCCCCGGCGGCCACTGCCCCATCCGGTCCCTTCCCGCTTCCCTCTCGCCATCGGGAGCTGTCGGCTTGGTCTCTGCGTCGGTGAGCCTGCTGCTTTTTGGCATAGTTACCAGTCTGTTGTATTTTTAAAAATTCCCCGTATAAGTGGTATCACATACCATTTGCCTTTCTCTGTCTGACTCAGTGTATTTAGCCAAACGCCCTCCAGGTCCACCCAGATGGCTGCAAATGGCAGCATCTCATTTTTTTTCTGTGGCTGAGTAACAGTCCCGTGTGTGCGTGTGCGTGTGCGCATGTGCATGCGTGTGTGTGCATGTGTGCACGTGTGTGCGTGCGTGTGCGTGCTTGCGTGTGTGTGTGTATCCCCCATATCTTCTCCACCCTTTCGTCTGCTGGTGGACACTTTGCTTCTCTATCCTGACAGCTGTAAATAACGCTGCTAAGAACACTGAGCTGTGTGTACCTCTTTCCATTGGTGCTTTTGGTTTGTCTCCAGACATATACACACACATATATATATACACCTAGAAGTGGAATTACCGGGTCCTGTGATAGTTCTATTTATCGTTTTTAAGGAGACCTCCACACTGTTTTCCACAGTGTCTGCCCCAGTCTGCATTCCCACCAGCAGTGTATGAGAGTTTTTTCTCCACATCCTCACTAACAGTTGTCATCTGTGGTGTTTTTGATGACAGCCGTCTGACAGATGTGAGGTGATAGATCGCTGTGGTTTTAATTTTCATCTCTCTGATGACTAGTGATGTGGAGCATCTTTTCATATGCCTCGTGGCCATCTTTCTGCATTTCCCGTTTGGAAAAATGTCTATCCGTTTCTTCTGCCCATTTTTTAATTGGGTTGCTTTTTGTCTGTTTCTGATGTTGAGTTGTATGAGCTACTTATATAAGCTGGATATTAATCCCTTATCTGTCATATCATTTGCAAATATTTCCTCTGATTCCGTAGGTTATCTTTTCATTTTCATCAACGGCTTTCTTGCTGCGTAAAAGCTTCATATGTTTAATTAGGTCTTATTTATTTTTGCTTTTGGAGACAAATCCAAAAAAATTATTGCTACAATTTATGTTAAAGGGTGTTCTGCCTACATTTTCCTCTGGGAATTTCATAGTATCTGGCCTTACATTCAGGTCTGTAATCCATCCTGAGTTTATTTTGATATTCGGCCTTAGTGGATGTTCTAATTTCATTCACAGAGCTGTCAACTTTTCCCAGCGCCCCTTACTGAAGAAATTGTCTTTTCCCCACTGTAAATTCTTGCCTCTTCTGCTGAAGATTGATTGACCGCAGATGCGTGGGTATATCTCTGGGCTCTCTATCCTCATACATTGATCGACGTGCTTATTTCTGTGCCAGTACGATGCCGTCTTGATTCCTGTAGCTTTGTAGTATAGTTTGAAGCCAGAGTGAGTCCTCTGGCTCTGTTCTTCTTTCTCAGGATTGGCTATTCAGGGTCTTTTGTGTCCATATAAATTTTAAAAATATTTTCTCTAGGTTTGTGAAAAATGTGATTGGTATTTTGAAAGAGACTGCATTGAATCTGTAGATTGCCTTGGGGAGTACAGTCACTTTAACAATATTATTATAATTCTTCCAATACAAGAACATGTGGTGTGTTTTTTCTTCTCTCTGTATCGTCTTCAATTTTTTTCATCAGTGTCTTATAATTTTCCAAGTACAGGTATTTTATCTCCTTAGGTAGGTTTATTCTCAGGAATTTTATTCTTTTTGATGTGATGATAAATGGGATTGTTTCCTTAATTCCTCTTTCTGATAGTTCATTGTTAGTGTATAAAAGTGTAACAGATTTCTGATATTAATTTTGTATTAATATGCAATTTTTTTTAAACCAAATTCATTGACGAGTTCTGGTAGTTTTCTGGGGGCATCTTTAGGATTTTTCTCTATGTAGTATCATAGATACTATCTCAATATAGTATCAGCAAACAGTGATGGTTTGACTTCTTCCTTTCCAATTTGGATTACTTTTATCTCTTTTTCTTCTCTGCTGTGGCTAGGACTTCCAATACTGTGTTGAATAAAAGTGGCGAGAATGGGCATTCTTTTCTTGTTCCAGATTTTAGAGGAAATAGTTTCAATTTTTCACCATTGAGTATGACACCGTTGTTGCCTCTTTGTGACCCCATGAACTGCAGTATATCAGGCTTCCCTATCTTTTACTACCTTCCTGAGTTTGCTCAAACTCATATCCACTGAGTCAGTGATGCCATCCAACCATCTCATCCTCTGTCACCTCCTTCTTCTCCTGCCCTCAATCTTTCCCCTGTTCAGGGTCTTTTTCAATGAGTTGCCTCTTCAAATTATGTGGCCCAAGTATTGCAGCTTCAGCTTTGGCATTTGTGCTTCCAATGAACATTCAGGGTTGACTGAATGACTTTAGGACTGACTGATTTGATCTCCTTGCTATCCAATGGACTCTCAAGAGTCTTCTCTGGCACCACAGTTCGAAAGTATCCATTCTTTTGTGCTCAACCTTTATGTTCCAACTCTCACATCTGTACACAATTACTGGAAAAACCACAGCTTTGACTAGACAGATCTTTGTTGGCAAAACATATCTTTGCTTTTTAATAGACTGTCTGGGTTTGTCATAGCTTTTCTTCCAAGGAGAAACGTCTTTTAATTTCGTGGCTGCAGTATTGGTCAGCACTGATTTGGGAGCCCAAGAAAATAAGAATCCCATGGACAGTATGAAAAGATCATCCTGGACACCATATAACGAAGCCTCCTTATGCTGTAGATGAGGATGGCACTTTGGAGGGATTAAGTAGTCAAGGCACATGTAGTCACTGACGCTCTGGCTTAGATGATGGTGACTGTGGTGGGGGTGATGGTGATGGGGAAGGTGATGGTGATGGGGATGGCTGTGGTGAGGGTGATGGTGCTGGGGTCTGAGGGTGATGGTGATGGGGAAGGTGATGGGGATGGCTGTGGTGGGGGTGGTGATGGGAAAGGTGATGATGATGGGAAAGGTGATGATGATGACTGTGGTGGTGATGGTGATGGTGATGATGGCTGTGGTGGGGG
>SJYX01012024.1:48037-59924 GCA_006410675.1 Oreotragus oreotragus | reverse complement strand
TCCATTCTGAAGGAGATCAGCCCTGGGATTTCTTTGGAGGGAATGATGCTGAAGCTGAAACTCCAGTACTTTGGCCACCTCATGAAGAGACTTGACTCATTAGAAAAAACCTTGATGCTGGGAGGGATTAAGGGGAGGAGGAGAAGGGGACGACAGAAGATGAGATGTCTGGATGGCATCACTGACTCTGTGGACGTGAGTCTGAGTGAACTCTAGGAGTTGGTGATGGCCAGGGAGGCCTGGCGTGCATGGGGTTGCAAAGAGTCGGACACAACTGAACGACTGAACTGAACTGAACAAAAGCAGAAGATATTAATAAAAGGTGGCAAGAATACACAGAAGAACTGTACAAAAAAGATCTTTATGACCTAGATTACCACAGTGGTGCGATCACTCATCTAGATCCAGAAAATCTGAAGTGTGAAATTAAGTGGGCTTTTGAAAGCATCACTATGAACGAAGCTAGTGGAGGTGATGGAATTCCAGCTGAGCTATTTCAAATCCTAAAAGATAATGCTGTGGAAGTGCTGCACTCAATATGCCAGCAAATTTGGAAAACGTAGCAGTGTACAAAGACTGGAAAAGGGCAGTCTTCATTGCAATCCAAAAGAAAGACCATACCAAAGAATGTTCAAGGTACCACACAATTGCATTCATCTGACATGCTAGCAAAGTAATGCTCAAAATTCTGCATGCTAGGCTTCAACAGTATGTGAACTGAGAAATTCCAGATGTTCAAGCTGGATTTAGAAAAGGCAGAGGAACCAGAGACCAAATTTCCAACATCTGTTGGATCACAATAAAAGGAAGAGAATTCCAGAAAAAAACACCTACTTCTACTTTATTTGCTATGCCAAAGCCTTTGACTGTATACTGTCATCCTGCTTATTTAACTTATATGCAGAGTACATTATGTGAAATGCTGGGCTTGATGAAGCACAAGCAGGAGTAAAGATTGCTGGGATAAAAATCAATAATATCAGATATGCAGATGACACCACCCTAATGGCAGAAAGTGAAGAGGAACTAGAGAGCCTCTTGAAAGTAAGAGGTGAGTGAAAAAACTGGCTTAAAACTCAACAGTCAGAAAACAAATATCATGGCATCTGGTTCCATCAATTCAGTTCAGTTGCTCAGTCATGTCCAACTCTTTGTGACATCATGGACTGCAGCACATCAGGCTTCCCTGTCCATCACCAGCTCTCGGAGCTTACTCAAACTCATGTCCATTGAGTGGGTGATGCCATCCAATCATCTCATCCTCTGTCACCCTCTTCTCCTCCCGCCTTCAATCTTTCCAAGGATCAGGGTCTTTTCCAATGAGTCAGTTCTTCACATCAGGTGGCCAGAATATTGGAGTTTCAGCCTTAGCATCATTCCTTCCAAAGAAATCCCAGGGTTGATCTCCTTCAGAATGGACTGGTTGGATCTCCTTGCAGTCCAAAGGACTCTCAAGAGTCTTCCCTAACACCACAGTTCAAAAGCATCAATTCTTCAGAGCTCAACTTTCTTTATAGTCCAACTTTCACATCCAAACATGACTACTGGAAAAGTCACTTCATGGCAAATAGATGGGGAAACAATGGAAACAGTGACAAACTATTTTCTTGGGCACCAAAATGGTGACTGCAGCCATGAAATTAAAAAATACTTGCTTCTTGGAAGGAAATCTATGAGCAACCTAGACAGCTTACTAAAAAGCAGAGACATTACTTTGCCAACAAAGGTCCATCTAGTCAAAGTTATGTTTCTTTACAGAAATTGTGTATAGATGTCAGAGTTGAACCATAAAGAAAACTGAGTGCTGAAGCATTGATTCTTTTGAACTGCTGTGTTAGAGAAGACTCTCGAGAGTCCCTTGGACTACAAGGAGATCCAACCATTCAATCCTAGAGGAAATCAGTCCTGAATATTTATTGGAATGACTGATGCTGCTGCTGAATTTCCAGTACTTTGGCCACCTGATGCAAAGAACTGACTCATTAGAAAAGACCCTGATGCTGGGAAAGATTTAAGGCAGGAGAAGGGGACGACAGAGGGTGAGATGTTTTGATGGCATCACCAACTTGATGAACGTGAGTTTCAACAAGCTCCAGGATCTGCTAATGGACAGGGAAGCCTGTAGTGCTGCAGTCCATGGGGTCACACGTAGTCAGTTAACCAAAAAGGATGCACATAGCTCTCTTAGAGGAAACCCCTAGAGCAAACATGTTGGGTGACAAAAGAGGAATGTGCTGCTGGGGCAAAGATGACATCTGCTACATAAGGCCTAAAATATGATCCAGTTAAAGTATTACATTGAATATGTCAGCAAATTCGGAAAACTCAGCGGGGGCCACAGGACTGGAAAAGGTCAGTTTTCATCCCAGTCTAAAGAAGGGCAATGCCAAAGAATGTTCAAACTACCGTGCAATTGTGCTCATGTCACCTGCTGGCAATGTAATGCTCAAAACTCTTCAAGCTAAGCTTCAGCAGCACATTAACCAGGAATTTCCAGATGTACAAGCTGGGTTTAGAAAAGGCAGAGGAAGCGGAGATCAAACTGCTAGCATCTGGTGCATTATTGAGAAAGCTAAGCAGTTCCAGAGAAACATCTACTTTTGTTCATTGACTATGTTAAAACCTTTGATCATGTGGATCACAACAAACGGAAAATCTCTTAGAAATAGGACCTTTAAGATGGTAGACCTCTTTACCTGTCTCCTGAGAAAACTGTATGCAGTCAAGAAGCAAGAGTTAAGCCAGACATTGAACAATGGACTGGTTCAAAATTGGGAAAGGAACACAACAAAAAGGCTGTATGTTGTCACCCTCTTAATTACCTTATATGCAGAGTACATCATGCAAAATGTTGGGCTGGATGAATCCCAAGGCAGCATCAAGATTGCTGGGAGAAATATCAACAGCCTCAGATATGCACATGATACCATGCTAATGGCAGAAATTGAAGAGGAACTAAAAGCCTCTTGACGAGGTGCAAGAAGAGTGGGGGAAAAAGCTGGCTTAAATCTCAACATTACAAAACCTAAGATCATGGCCTCCAGTCCCATCACGTCACGGGAAATAGAAGTGGAAAATGCAGAAACAGTGACAGATTTTATTTTCTTGGGCTCCAAAATCAATGCAGATGGTGACTGCAGCCACAAAATTAAAAGACGCTTGCTCCTTGGAAGAAAAGCTATGACAAACTCAGACAGCGTATTAGAAAGCAGAGACATTACTTTGGTGACAAATGTCCATATAGTCAAAGCTATGGTTTCACCCTCTTAATTACCTTATATGCAGAGTACATCATGCAAAATGTTGGGCTGGATGAATCCCAAGGCAGAATCAAGATTACTGGGAGAAATATCAACAGCCTCAGATATGCAGATGATACCATGCTAATGGCAGAAATTGAAGAGGAACTAAAAGCCTCTTGATGAGATGCAAGAAGAGTGGGGGAAAAAAGCTGGCTTAAATTTCAACATTACAAAACCTAAGATCATGGCCTCCAGTCCCATCACGTCATGGGAAATAGAAGTGGAAAATGCAGAAACAGTGACAGATTTTATTTTCTTGGGCTCCAAAATCAATGCAGATGGTGACTGCAGCCACAAAATTAAAAGACGCTTGCTCCTTGGAAGAAAAGCTATGACAAACTCAGACAGCATATTAGAAAGCAGAGACATTACTTTGGTGACAAATGTCCATATAGTCAAAGCTATGGTTTTTCCAATAGTCATGTATGGATGTCAGAGCTAGACCATAAAAAAGACCGAATGCCAACAAACTGACACTTTTAAAGTGTGGTACTGGAGAAGACTCTTGAGAGTTCCTTGGACAACTTTAAAAGACGCTTGCTCCTTGGAAGAAAAGCTATGACAAACTCAGACAGCATATTAGAAAGCAGAGACATTACTTTGGTGACAAATGTCCATATAGTCAAAGCTATGGTTTTTCCAGTAGTCATGTATGGATGTCAGAGCTAGACCATAAAAAAGACCGAATGCCAACAAACTGACACTTTTAAAGTGTGGTACTGGAGAAGACTCTTGAGAGTTCCTTGGACAACAAGGAGATCAAATCAGTCAGTCTTAAAGGAAATCAACCCTGAATATTCATTGGAAGAACTGAGGCTGAAGCTGAAGCTCCCACACTCTGGCCGCTTGATGCGAACAGCCAACTCATTAGAAAAGTCCATGATGCTCAGAAAGATTGGCGGCAGGAGGAGAAGGGGGCCCAGAGGTTGAGATGGTTGGATAGCATCACCAACTCAATGGACATGAGTCTGAGCAAACTCCAGGAGACAGTAAAGGACAAGGAAGCCTGGAGTGCTGCACTTGTGACATGGGGTCACAAAGAGTTGGACATGACTTAGCGACTGAATAACAACAACAGCAACATAAGGCCTCTTCTCTAAGGTCAGGAAACATAACAGAACTTTAATTACATGAAAATACAAATAGCACCTTAGGAAATCTGAGGCAATAGAGGAATATGTATGAGATGAAGGAACAAAAGTAAAGAAAAACTCCCGAAGAATTAAGTGAGATAGAGATAGGCAATCTACTCAAGAAAGTGTTCAGGTAGTAATGGTAAAGATGGTCACAGAATTCAGAAAAATAATGAGAAATTAGAACCTTTAAAGAGTTTGTAATACTTAGTAAAATAGACTATAAAATAATTACTGCTACAAAAGACAAAGAGAAACACTACATAATGATGAAGCAATAGATCCAAGAGGATATAACAACTGTAAGTATATATATTAACAGACCATATATAAAAATGAACTTACTATTGCTAAACAGCAAATAAGTATATACGCTGAACCTATTAATAAATTACATAAGGCAAATGTTAACAGACATAGAAGAGGAAGTTGACAGCAGTAACACAATAGTAAGAACTTTAAACTCCATTTATATCAATGGACAGATCATCCATATGTAAAATCAATAAGGAAACACTTGCCTTAAATGACACATTAGACCAGATGAATCACACACACATATATATATATTTATTTATATATATATTTATATATATGATATTCCACTTGAAAGCAACAGAATATACATCCTTTTTAAGTGCACACGGACCATTCTCTCAGACACATCACACAATAGGCCACAAAGCAAACCTTATGAAATTTAAGCAAATTGAAACAATATCAAACATCTTTCAAACCACAATGATTGAGATTAGAAATCAGCTACAAGAAAAGAACTGCAAAAAAATACAAACACATGGATGCTAAACAGTATGCTACTAAACAGCCAACAGATCCCTGAGGTGGTCAAAGAAGAAATAAAAAAAGATACCTGGAGACAAATGAACACAAAATACGATGATCCAAAACCTATGGGACACGGTAAAAGCAGTTCTAAGAGAGAAGTCTACAGCAATACAAGCTTACATCAGGATTTAAGAATAAGTTCAAATAGACAATATAAACTTACACCTAAAGAACCTAGAGAAAGAACAAATAAAACTCAAAATTATTAGGAGAGAAAGCATAGATCAGAGCAGAAATAAATGACACAGAGTATAAAAAAACCATAGGAAAAAATCAGTTAAACTAAAAGCTGGTTCTTTGAGAAAACAAACAAAATTGATAAACCTTCAGCCTGACCTAACAAGAAAAGAAAAGGGGGGAGAAGAATAAAATCTCTACAATCAGATACAATAAAGGAGAAGTTGCAACCAATACCAGAGAAATGTTACTAAAAAATATCACAAGAAGACTACTACAAACAGCTAAATGCCAATCACATAGAAACTTGGAAAAAACAGACAGATACATAAAAACATATAATCTCCCAAGACTGAACCAAGAAGAAATAGAAAATATGAGCAGAACAATTACCAGTACTGAAATTTAATCAGTAATTAAAACACTCCCAGTGAGCAAAAGTCCAAGGAAAGATGACATCAGAGATGTATTCTACAAAACATTTACAGAAGAGTTAACACCTATTCTTTGAAAAATATACCCAAAAATTGCAAAGAAATGAATATTTCTAAAATCATTCTATGAACCTAGCATCACCTTATACTAATATTAGACCAAAAAAAAAAAAAAGAAAGAAAAGTACAGGCCAATATCACTGATAAACAGATTCAAAAATCTTCAACAGAATACTAGCAGTGATAAATTAAAGGACAATACATCATGACCAATGAAATTTATGACAAGAATGCAAGGATTTTTCTTTATCCACAAATCAATCAATGTGATACACTACATTAATAAACTGAAGATTAAAAACCATATGATCACCTCAATAAATGCAGAAAAAAGCTTTTGACAAAATTCAATATCCATTAATTATAAGAACTCTTTAGAAAGTGAGTGTAGAGGAAATATACCACAACATAATAAAGGCCATAAGTGAAAAACCAAAAGCTAATATCATACTCAACAGTATAAATTTGAAAGAATTTATACTTCTGATCAGGGACAAGAAAACATTAACCACTCTCACCAGTTTTGCTCAACATAGTATTGGAAATCTTAACCACAGCAAGTAAACAGGAAAACATAATAAAAGAAATCTAAATTGGTAAGGAATAAGAAGTAAGATTGTCACTGTAGTTGAAATGATACTATCCACAGAAAATTATAAGATGCTGATGAAAGAAACTGAAGACGAAACAGATGGGAAAATACACCATGTTCTTGAACTGGAAGACATGATATAGATATATATAGATAAATCTATATGTGTATCTCTCTCTCTCTATATATATATATATATATACACACACACACACACACACACATATAATGGCATATTAACCATATAAAAATGATAAAATTTTACATTTGCAACAACACGAGTGGACTTGGAGAATATTTTGTTATTCTATTTATATGTGGAATATAAAAAAAATACAACAAACTAGTGAATATAACAAAGAGAAAAAGATTCACAGATAGAAAAAAGAAACTAGCAATGACCAATGGGCAGAGAGAGAGTGGGAGGGGCAATTCAGGGATCGAGAACCAAGACTAAGGTGAAAAGGTCCTTAAACTAAGGACTAAGGTAAAAACTGTTATGTATGAAATAAGCTATAATGATATTCTACATAACATAGAGAATTTAGTCAATACTTTATAATAACTAGAAATGGAGTACAACCTTTAAAATCTGCAAATCAGTATATTGTACATCTGTAACTTATACAATATTACACATCAACTATACTGAAATTAGGCTTCCCTGGTGGCTCAGAGGTTAACACGTTTGCCTCTAATACAGGAGACCTGGGTTCGATCCCTGGGTCAGGAAGATCCCCTGGAGAAGGAAATGGCAACCCACTCCAGTATTCTTGCCTGGAGAATCCCATGGACGGAAGACCCTGGTGGTCTACAGTCCATGGGGTCGCAGAAAGTCGGACACGACTGAGCGACTTAACATACTGAAATAAATAATAATAAAATAATTAACCATGAAAAAGTATAATTCTGCCTCCTTGCTTTTACTCCCGGAGAAGGCAATGGCACACCACTCCAGTACTCCTGCCTGGAAAATCCCATGGATGGAGGAGCCTGGAAGGCTGCAGTCCATGGGGTCACTGAGGGTCGGACACAACTCAGCGACTTCACTTTCACTTTTCACTTTCATGCATTGGAGAAGGAAATGGCAACCTACTCCAGTGTTCTTGCCTGGAGAATCCCAGGGACGGGGGTGCCTGGTGGGCTGCAGTCAATGGGGTCACACAGAGTCGGACACGACTGAAGTGAATTAGCAGCAGCAGCTTTTACTTCATTAAACAAAGTATTTGTATTTCAGTTCAGTTCAGTTGCTCAGTCGTGTCCGACTCTTTCTGACCCCATGAAACGCAGCATGCCAAGCCTCCCTGTCCATCACCAACTCCTGGAGTTCAGCCAAACCCATGTCCATTGAGTCGGTGATGCTATCCAACCATCTCATCCTCTGTCATCTCCTTCTCCTTCTGCCCTCAATCTTTCCCAGCATCAGGGTCATGCCAAATGACTCAGCTCCTCGCATCAGCTGGCCAAAGTATTGGGGTTTCAGCTTCAACATCAGTCCTACCAATGAACACCCAGGGCTGATCTCCTTTAGGATGGATTGGTTGGATCTCCTTGCAGTCCAAGGGACTCTCAAGAGTTTTCTCCAACACCACAGTTCAAAAGCATCAATTCATCTGTGCTCAGTTTTCTTTATAGTCCAATTTTCACATCCATACATGACTACTGGAAAAACCATAGCCTTGACTAGACATATCTTTGCTGACAAAGTAATGCCTCTGCTTTCTATTTTTTAAATTATTTTTAGACTTCTTGGTGATAGTCATCCTGAATCTTTTTTTTTTTAGTTCTTCTTCACTTTCTGCCATAAGGGTGGTGTCATCTGCATATTTGAGGTTATTGATATTTCTCCTGGCAATCTTGATTCCAGCTTGTGCTTCCTCCAGCCCAGCGTTTCTCATGATGTACTCTGCATAGAAGTTAAATAAGCAGGGTGACAATATACAGCCTTGACGTACTCCTTTTCCTATCTGGAACCAGTCTGTTGTTCCATGTCCAGTTCTAACTGTTGCTTCCTGACCTGTATACAGGTTTCTCAAGAGGCAGGTCAGGTGGTTTAGTATTCCCATCTCTTTCAGAATTTTCCACAGTTTATTGTCATCCACACAGTCAAAGGTTTTGGCATAGTCAATAGAGCAGAAGTAGATGTTTTTCTAGAACTCTCTTGCTTTATTGATGATCCACCGGATGTTGGCTATTTGATCTCTGGTTCCTTTGCCTTTTCTAAAACCAGCTTGAACATCTGGAAGTTCACGGTTCGTGTATTGCTGAAGCCTAGCTTGGAGAATTACTTTACTAGCGTGTGAGATGAATGCAGTTGTGTGGTAGTTTGAGCATTCCTTGGCATTGCTTTTCTTTGGGATTGGAATGAAAACTGACCTTTTCCAGTCCTGTGGCCACCGATGAGTTTTCCAAATTTGCTGGCATATTGAGTGCAGCACTTTCACAGCATCATCTTTCAGGTTTGTTATTGCTCAATTGGAATTCCATCACCTCACTAGCTTTGTTCATAGCAATGCTTCCTAAGGCCCACTTGACTTCATATTCCAGGATGTCTGGCTCCAGGTGAGTGATCACACCATTGTGATTATCTGTGTCATGAAGGTCTTTTTTGTATAGTTCTGTGTATTCTTGCCACCTCTTCTTAATATCTTCTGCTGTTAGGTCCCTACTATTTCTGTCCTTTATTGAGCCCGTCTTTACATGAAATGTTTCCTCATTTGTATTTAGGTTGGTGCAGATGTAATTATGTGTTCAGGCTGTGACGACCTTTCCCGAATTCTTCCGGTTGGTGGTGGGTTATTAGTTCCATATTCCTTACCAGGATCTCCTATCATAAAACAACTCACGTGACCAGGGCCTGACCAGGGTGGGCGGTTTCAGTCAGTCCTAACATTATAACTAGGCTCAAATATACCTTTATTAATCAAAATAGGAACCATTACAATCAACACATTTTTGCAAATGAAAAATAAGTTTGCTTATTCTTGTATCATAAAAATCCATGTTTGAAGACCAGAAACTATAAAACTCCTAGAGGAGAACATAGGCAAAACACTCTCCGACATAAATCACAGCAGGATCCTCAATGATCCGCCTCCCAGAATACTGGAAATAAAAGCAAATATAAACAAATGGGATCTAATTAAAATTAAAAGCTTCTGCACAACAAAGGAAACTATAAGCAAGGTGAAAAGACAACCCTCTGAATGGGAGAAAATAATAGCAAATGAAGCAACTGACAAACAACTAATCTCAAAAATATACAAGCAATTTACAATCAACACATTTTTGCAAATGAAAAATAAGTTTGCTTATTCTTGTATCATAAAAATCCATGTTTTGGGATTTGACAAATTTTTGGAAAGAACTTTCTATATCCTGCTGGTTGTGGAAGTGTTTTCCCTGCAAAATGTTATAAAGATGCCTGAAGAAGTGATGGTTGGTGAGAGGTTAGACGAATATGGTAGATGAGGTAAAACTTCATATCCTAATTTGTTCAACTTTTGAAGCTTTGGTTGTGCAACATGCCGTCAGGTTTGCCATGGAGAAGAATTGGATATTTTCTGTTGACCAGTGCCAGTTGCAGGCATTATAGTTTTTAATGCATTTCATCAATTTGCTGAGCATATTCTTAGACGTAATAATTTCACTGGGATTCAGAAAGCTGTAGTGGATGAGAACAGCAGCAGACCATGAGATTTTTTTGGTTTAAGTTTGGTTTTGGAAAGTGCTATAGAGCTTCTTCTCTGTCCAACCACTGAGCTGGTCATTGCCAGTCATCATAAAAATATCAACTTTTTGTCACAGATCACAATCCAGTTAAGAAATGCCTCATTATTATTGTGTAGAATAAGACATCACTTCAAAAATGCTTGTTTTGATTTCTGGTCAGCCCATGAGGCATGATAAACGTATATAGCTTTTTCACCTTTCCAATTTGCTTCAAATGCCAAATGACCATAGAATGGTTGATGTTAAGTTGTTGGGCAACTTCTCATTTAGTTGTAAGAGGATCTGCTTTGATGATGGCTCTCAACTGGTTGTTCTCAACTTCTGATGGCCAATGATTACACTTCTCAACTTCAAGACTCTTGCCTCCTCTGCAGAACTTGAACCACCACTGTGTTGTACATTTGTTAACAATTCCCAGGCTAAATGCATTGTTCATGTTGTGAGCTGCTTTACAACCCATTTTGTACTCAAATAAGAAAATTGCCCTAATTTGCAATTTGTCTAACATCATTCACATAGTTTAAAATAAATATAAAATAAACAAATAATAATATTACACCAAACAATAAGTCATTAGCAAAAAAATAAAAGAGAAATACCCATTAAAGTGATGTATGACATAACCTTCTTTATTTTGAATGTATTCCAATATCAAATGGCCAATTTCAACAATACAAAACTGCAATTACTTTTGCACCAACCTAATAATAGGAAACTGAGTTTTTACTTTATTTTCCAATAACAAGTCACTACCTGTCAAAGAGCAGATAATTGATATCAATCACCACACTTAAAATCATTTAAAGCAATATTTTATAAAATCAGCAGTTGAGCTCAAAAAGTGAGACTGAACCCACCTCTGAACTGTGTAAGAACTGGATCATACTAAATTTATGTAAGACTGAGGAAAACACAAATCAAGGCTAGATTATTCACAGAAAGATCATAAATGAGCTAAACATTGAAGACTATTAAAAACAAAACAAAAATTTGCTTTTGTCAAATTAAAATGAATATAATTAAAAAGAAATTCAATCTTTGGGTTGATGACTTAAAATAACTAAAAACAGGAAAGTATCATCTTGATTACATTGTAACTTATACCATGTCTTACAGCATAAAAATCATATTTTTAAAATTCCAATTCTTACCTCTCTCCATTCTTTATTTCCAACTCCTTGTGTATATAAGACACAAACTACAAAAAGATGAAAAAAATAAATATGTCTAAACATTTTTTATAAATATCAAGCAAACAAACCCAATTTATTTTTCAGCTGTCCAAAAGTTATGTTAAAATTAGATCTTAATACCTCACCTTACTCTGGCAGGAAAATTGCTAATAAATCATTACATGGTTAAAATTTTTGTAAACAAGCAAAAAAAACAGGTCTTTAGACCTTAACATGTATAGGTCTTGGCACAAAAATATAATAGTTATTTGCTAACATCTTCAATTTCATTATGCTACAAATGTAGATGATTTTTTTTTTTAAACTAAGGTTAAACAGTTTTATCGGAGAAGGCAATGGCACTCCACTTCAGTACTCTTGCCTGGAAAATCCCATGGACAGAGGTGCCTGGAAGGCTGCAGTCCATGGGGTCGCTGAG
>SJYX01012024.1:0-47135 GCA_006410675.1 Oreotragus oreotragus | reverse complement strand
TGGTTGGTGAGAGGTTAGACGAATATGGTAGATGAGGTAAAACTTCATATCCTAATTTGTTCAACTTTTGAAGCTTTGGTTGTGCAACATGCCGTCAGGTTTGCCATGGAGAAAAATTGGATATTTTCTGTTGACCAGTGCCAGTTGCAGGCATTATAGTTTTTAATGCATTTCATCAATTTGCTGAGCATATTCTTAGACGTAATAATTTCACTGGGATTCAGAAAGCTGTAGTGGATGAGAACAGCAGCAGACCATGAGATTTTTTTGGTATAAGTTTGGTTTTGGAAAGTGCTATAGAGCTTCTTCTCTGTCCAACCACTGAGCTGGTCATTGCCAGTCATCATAAAAATATCAACTTTTTGTCACAGATCACAATCCAGTTAAGAAATGCCTCATTATTATTGTGTAGAATAAGACATCACTTCAAAAATGCTTGTTTTGATTTCTGGTCAGCCCATGAGGCATGATAAACGTATATAGCTTTTTCACCTTTCCAATTTGCTTCAAATGCCAAATGACCACAGAATGGTTGATGTTAAGTTGTTGGGCAACTTCTCATTTAGTTGTAAGAGGATCTGCTTTGATGATGGCTCTCAACTGGTTGTTCTCAACTTCTGATGGCCAATGATTACACTTCTCAACTTCAAGACTCTTGCCTCCTCTGCAGAACTTGAACCACCACTGTGTTGTACATTTGTTAACAATTCCCAGGCTAAATGCATTGTTCATGTTGTGAGCTGCTTTACAACCCATTTTGTACTCAAATAAGAAAATTGCCCTAATTTGCAATTTGTCTAACATCATTCACATAGTTTAAAATAAATATAAAATAAACAAATAATAATATTACACCAAACAATAAGTCATTAGCAAAAAAATAAAAGAGAAATACCCATTAAAGTGATGTATGACATAACCTTCTTTATTTTGAATGTATTCCAATATCAAATGGCCAATTTCAACAATACAAAACTGCAATTACTTTTGCACCAACCTAATAATAGGAAACTGAGTTTTTACTTTATTTTCCAATAACAAGTCACTACCTGTCAAAGAGCAGATAATTGATATCAATCACCACACTTAAAATCATTTAAAGCAATATTTTATAAAATCAGCAGTTGAGCTCAAAAAGTGAGACTGAACCCACCTCTGAACTGTGTAAGAACTGGATCATACTAAATTTATGTAAGACTGAGGAAAACACAAATCAAGGCTAGATTATTCACAGAAAGATCATAAATGAGCTAAACATTGAAGACTATTAAAAACAAAACAAAAATTTGCTTTTGTCAAATTAAAATGAATATAATTAAAAAGAAATTCAATCTTTGGGTTGATGACTTAAAATAACTAAAAACAGGAAAGTATCATCTTGATTACATTGTAACTTATACCATGTCTTACAGCATAAAAATCATATTTTTAAAATTCCAATTCTTACCTCTCTCCATTCTTTATTTCCAACTCCTTGTGTATATAAGACACAAACTACAAAAAGATGAAAAAAAGAAATATGTCTAAACATTTTTTATAAATATCAAGCAAACAAACCCAATTTATTTTTCAGCTGTCCAAAAGTTATGTTAAAATTAGATCTTAATACCTCACCTTACTCTGGCAGGAAAATTGCTAATAAATCATTACATGGTTAAAATTTTTGTAAACAAGCAAAAAAAACAGGTCTTTAGACCTTAACATGTATAGGTCTTGGCACAAAAATATAATAGTTATTTGCTAACATCTTCAATTTCATTATGCTACAAATGTAGATGATTTTTTTTTTTAAACTAAGGTTAAACAGTTTTATCGGAGAAGGCAATGGCACTCCACTTCAGTACTCTTGCCTGGAAAATCCCATGGACAGAGGTGCCTGGAAGGCTGCAGTCCATGGGGTCGCTGAGGGTCAGACATGACTGAGTGATTTTATTTTCACTTTTCACTTTCATACATTGGAGAAGGGAATGGCAACCCACTCCAGTGTTCTTGCCTGGAGAATCCCAGGGATGGCAGAGCCTGGTGGGCTGCCATCTATGGGATCGCACAGAGTCGGACACGACTGAAATGATTTAGTACGAAACAGTTTTGTGAATTCTCTGCAGGCTCAGCTGGTAAAGAATCTGCCTGCAATGCAGGAGACCAGGGTTCAGTTCCTAGGTTAGGAAAATCCCCTGTTGAAAGGAATGGCAACCCACTCCAGTTCTCTGGCCTGGAAAATTCCATGGATGGAGGAGCCTGGTGGGCTATAGTCCATGGGGTCTCAAAGAGTCAGATACAACAGCAACTAACACACACACACAAACAGTTTTGAAGTATTTCAGTATGTTAACAGTCATAGGTCACGCTCTTCCTAGGATACTTATAATCCTCAGAATCATCATAGGGAGGACAATCTGTACCAAATCAAATGTTAAATTTAATATCTGCAACTCCTATTCTCAATGTTTGTAAACAAGAAATCCTGTCAACCACAAAGTCCAAAAAAGGTAGATTAAGAGTCTAGAGTAGAGATTAAGGGATAAAAATATCCCATTCACTTACTAATCAGTCCTGGGAAGTTTTAATACCCACAAATTGTAATGCCTTTTCTCCAGTGACAATCTCAGTCTCCAGTGACAATTCTTTCATCAACTGAAAACATCTCTCTCCTTTCATTAAACCACATAGTTTCATACATTTGTAGAGATGGAGAGCAACTGGATATTAACTTCTTTTTTGATATTTTCATTATTTCTATTGTTTTCTAATTAAAATCGGCTTTCATTGTACAATTTATCTCCAGTTTTCAATATATATGTAGTTAGTAATTCAGCTCACTCAAGATATTATATAATTTACTTGGCTATACATGACTTTATGTACTTCCTTTATTCACAAAAAAAGGAAAATTGTTACTCTGGGACCTGATCACTTAGAATTATGGCCCATTACAGCTGTCTTTCAAATATAATTTCTATCATATGGCTTTACAATGAGGTTTTAATTTCAAAATGAATTGTCCTGCATTGGAGTCATTTGTATTTTCTTCTTAGTCTCTAAATGCTAAGCAGTTCCCTCTCTTTAGCCAGAGTACTGCCCAGGTAGATAAGATTGCAGGGCCTGAGACCATATTCCTCCTTACTTTCTAGTCTTTAAGACAATATTTAAGTAAAAATTATAATTTTCATACAACTTTTTACAAAATCAAGTAAAATAAGTTGTTGTTGCTCAGTTGCTAAGTCATGTCCAACTCTTGACCCCATGAACCACAACACACCAAGCTTCCCTTTTTTTCCATTATCACCTAGAGTTTGCTCAAATTCATGTTCATTGTGTCAGTGATGCCACTGAACCATCTCATCCTCTGTTGCCCTCTTCACCTCCTGAATAAACTATTTCAAAAAGCAAGTTAAATACTTACTTGGATCAGATTTAGAAAACGTGTCTCTGTCCAGAAGATTTCTGTTGAAGAAAAAAGAAAATACCAGATAAATGTAACACCAAAATATTTATATAAATGTATAAACATATAAATGTAATGTAATGACTTAGAAGTTTTAAAATTTAAATTTGTGCCGGATACTCATCCTCCACTTGCTTGCTAAGTCACTTCAGTCGTGTCCGACTCTGTGCGACCCCATAAATGGCAGCCCACCAGGCTCTGCCATCCCTGGGATTCTTCAGGCAAGAACACTGGAGTGGGTTGCCATTTAATGTTAATTATTTATAAAAGCTGTATTACATTTTTATATTTAATACTTACAATAAAAATCTCATGTTTACCCTGTCATATTTTTCTACCAAGAGTACCAACCATGAGCATTCATCAGTACCATGCTTAATATTTGAAATGCTTTTTTTCATATCAACCTGATACACTTTCATATTCCAGGTTTTTAAAAATTACTCTTTCCACGGAATCATGATACACTGAGAAAATACAAATATAGTCAACAGAACAGCACACACCAAAAAAAAAAAAAAAAAAAAGATAAGAAAATCAGACTACATCTCCAAATATTCTCAAAAAGAAAAGAAACTATCAGAAATGTTTATATTTGGAACTGTCAGTTTCAAAGACTACTAGTCAGAAATCAAATTAAAATAATCTACTTGTCCCTTAAGCAGACACTATGACTCCAGCAATGACTGAAAAAACAGTAAATTTTTAAAAATTTTCCATTTGAGAATATACTTTGTTATATATTTATAAAGGAAGTGCTCCACTTAAGTGGAAATTTTCCGGTTTTCCCTGTGTCTGGTTTTGCTCATTAAGTGTCCTTAAAAAATGTAATTCAGCTCTTTCTTTCAGAGTTCATGAAAATCAAGGAGAGACAGTACAAATATTGCAGTGATCTTGGAACTCAAAAACTGTGTTATACACATATAAATGAAAATAATGTGATTCTAGTACCTTACTTATCTTAAAAAAAAAAAAACCATACAATCTTTAACAACAAATAGAAAATAATGGATTTCTAACAACGATAAATAAATATTCTTAAGCATAAACTTTATTTGAACATTATATCTTCTAGCCATTAGGATCCATAACATACAGTGATAAGGTCAAAAACAAAAATTTAGATCCTTTATAATATGAGGAAAAAAACTCCATAAACTCTTCATAACTTAGTCCCTAAACTTTGTAATTTAAATTTCTCATTGCTTTTTGAAAATAAATTTCAGCTATACATTGATCATATGAACAACATAGAATAGACTACTTCTGACTAGATCTAATTCCTCAAAGATTAATTTATGCAGTGGTTACGAGGTGCTGGAGTGGCGAGAGGTGGCTGCGCAGTGCTGGAGTGGCGAGCAGCCAAGAGGAGATACCCCACGTCCAAGGTCAGGAGAATGGTGGAGAGGAGATACCCCACGTCCAAGGTCAGGAGCAGTGGCTGCCCTTTGCTGGAGCAGCCGTGAAGAGATACCCCAAGTCCAAGGTAAGAGAAACCCCAGTAAGACAGCGGGCATTGAGAGAGTGCATCAGAGGGAAGACAGACTGAAACCATGATCACAGAAAACTAGCCAATCTGATCACAGGGACCACAGCCTTGTCTAACTCAATGAAACTAAGCCATGCCATGTAGGGCCACTCAAGATGGCTGGGTCATGGTGGAGAGTTCTGACAAAATGTGGTGCACTGGAAAAGGGAATGAAAAGCCACTTCAGTATTCTTGCCTTGAGAGTCCCATGAACACTATGAAAAGGCAAAAAAAGGACACTGAAAGATAAACTCCCCAGGTCGGTAGGTGTTCAATACGCTACTGTAGTTCAGTGGAGAAATAACTCCAGAAAGAATGAAGGGATGGAGCCAAAAAAATAAAAATAAAAACACCAAGTTGTGGATGTGACTGGTGATAGAAGCAAGGGCTGATGCTGTAAAGAGCAATATTGCATAGGAACCTGAAATGTTAGGTCCATGAATCAAGGCAAATTAGAAGTGGTCAAACAGGAGATGGCAAGAGTGAACAAGAACATTTTAGGAATCAGCAAACTAAAATGGACTGGAATAGGTGAATTTAACCCAGATGACCATATATCTACTACTGTGGGCAAGAATACCTTAGAAGAACTGGAGTAGCCATCTTAGTCAACAAAAGAGTCCAAAATGCAGAACTTGGATGCAATCTCAAAAACAACAGAATGATCTCTGTTTGTTTCCAAGGCAAACCATTTAATATCACAGTAATCCAAGCCTATTCCCCAACCAGTAACACTGAAGGAGCTGAAATTGAATTGGTTCTATGAAGACCTACAAGACCTTTTAGAACTAACAACAAAAAAGATGTCCTTTTCATTACAAGGGGACTGGAATGCTAAAGTAGGAAGTCAAGAAACCTGGAGTAACAGGCAATTTTGGCCTTGGAGTACAGAACGAAGCAGGGTAACGGCTAATAGAGTTTTTCCAAGAAAATGCACTGGTCATAGCAAACACCCTCTTCCAACAACACAAGAGAAGACTCTACACATGATCATCACCAGATGGCAAACACCGAAATCAGACTATTATATTCTTTGTATCCAAAGATGGAGAAGCTCTATACAGTCAGCATAAACAAGACTGGGAGCTGACTGTGTCTCAGATCATGAACTCCTTATTGTCAAATTCAGACTCAACTTGAAGAAAGTGGGGGAAACCACTAAACCTTTCAGGTATGACCTAAATCAAATCCCTTATGATTATACAGTGGAAGTGAGAAATAGATTTAAGGGACTAGATCTGATACACAGAGTGCTTGATGAACTATGGATGGCAGTTCATGACATTGTACAGGAGACAAAGAACAAAATCATCCCCAAGAAAAAGAAAAGCAAAATGGCTGTCTGAGGAGGTCTTACAAATAGCTGTGAAAAGAAGAGAAGTGAAAAGCAAAGGAGAAAAGGAAAGATATACCCATTTGGAATCCAAAGAATAGCAAGGAGAGATAAGAAAGCCTTATTCAGTGATCAGTGCAAAGAAATAGAGGAAAATAATAGAGTGGGAAAGACTAGTGATCTCTTCAGGAAATCTAGAGATACCAAGGAAACATTTCATGCAAAGATAGGTTCAATAAAGGACAGAAATGATAGGGGCCTAAAAGAAGCAGAAGATATTAAGAAGATATGGCAAGAATACACAGAAGAACTGTACAAAAAAGATCTTCACGACCCAGATAATCACGATGGTGTGATCACTCAGCTAGAGCCAGGCATTTTGGAATGTGAACTCAAGTGGGCCTTAGAAAGCATCACTATGAACAAAGCTAGTGGAGGTGATGGCATTCCAGTTGAGCTGTTTCAAATCCTGAAAGATGATGCTGTGAAAGTGCTGCACTCAATATGCCAGCAAATTTGGAAAACTCAGCAGTGGCCACAGGACTGGAAAAGGTCAGTTTTCATTCCAATCCCAAAGAAAGGCAATGCCAAAGGATGCTCAAACTAACACACAATTGCACTCATCTCACACACTAGTAAAGTAATGCTCAAAATTCTCCAAGCTAGGCTTCAGCAATATATGAACCATGAACTTCCAGATGTTCAAGCTGATTTTAGAAAAGGCAGAGGAACCAGAGATCNCAGTGGCCACAGGACTGGAAAAGGTCAGTTTTCATTCCAATCCGAAAGAAAAGCAATGCCAAAGGATGCTCAAACTAACACACAATTGCACTCATCTCACACACTAGTAAAGTAATGCTCAAAATTCTCCAAGCTAGGCTTCAGCAATATATGAACCATGAACTTCCAGATGTTCAAGCTGATTTTAGAAAAGGCAGAGGAACCAGAGATCAAATTGCCAACATCCGCTGGATCATGGAAAAAGCAAGAGAGTTCCAGAAAAACATCTACTTCTGCTTTATTGACTATGCCAAAGCCTTTGACTGTGTGGATCACAATAAACTGTGGAAGATTCTGAAAGAGATGGGAATACCAGACCACCTGACCTGCCTCTTGAGAAACCTGTATGCAGGTCAGGAAGCAACAATTAGAACTAGACATGGAACAACAGACTAGTTCCAGATAGGAAAAGGAGTACATCGAGGCTGTATATTGTCACCTTGCTTATTTAACTTAAATGCAGAGTACATCATGAGAAACCCTGGATTGGAGGAACCATAAGCTGGAATCAAGATTGCTAGGTAAAATATGAATAACCTCAGATACGCAGATGACATCACCCTATGGCAGAAAGTGAAGAAGAGCTAAAGAGCCTCTCGATGAAAGTGAAAGAGGAGAGTGAAAAAGTTGGCTTAACGCTCAACATTCAGAAAACTAAGATCATGGTATCCGGTCCCATCACTTCATGGCAAACAGATGGGGAAAGAGTGGTTGACTTTATTTTTTGTGTTCCAGTATCACTGTGGATGGTGACTGCAGCCATGAAATAAAAAGATGCTTGCTTCTTGGAAGAGAAGCTATGACCAACCTAGACAGCATAATAAAAAGCAGAGACTTCACTTTGCCAACAAAGGTCCATGTAGTCAAAGCTATGGTTTTTCCAGTAGCCATGTATGAACGTGAGAGTTGGACTATAAAGAAAGCTGAGCACTGAAGAATGATGCTTTTGAATTGTGGTGTTGGAGAAGACTCTTGAAAATTCCTTGGACTGCAAGCAGATCCAACCAGTCCATCATAAAAGAGATCAGTCCTGGGTGTTCATTGGAAGGACTGATGTTGAAGCTGAAATTCCAATACTTTGGCCACCTGATGCAAAAAGCTGATTCATTGGAAAGACCCTGATACTGGGAAAGATTGAGGGTGGGAGGACAAGGGGCTCACAGAGGATGAGATGGTTGGATGGCATCACCGACTCAATAGTCATGAGTTTGGGTAAACTCTGGGAGTTGGTGATGGACAGAGAGGTCTGGTGTGCTGCAGTCCATGGGGTCACAAAGAACTGGACATGACTGAACGACTGAACTAATTGAACTGTATGATTTTTAAAGTTTGGAAAAGACAAATATTCTTAAATGATATATACACTGCAAAAGACCAGTGATTATCAAAACGAATCACAAAGTTTGGGTTGATGACAGAAATGCAAGATTTTTACCTCCCTAATATACATGCAAATCACCCACATTAAGTTAAATGAGAAGTATTATTCCAATGACTATTTTATTTAGAAAAAAAGGAAATATAAACTAAGTTGAGGCTCAAAGAAACTGAGTAAATGAATAAGAACACACAGCCTTGTATGAAATATTCAAAAAAGTCAACTTTTGGAACCCAATTTCTCTCAACTTTACAAAACATTACATTGTCTGGAGAAGTCTTAGAGAAACACCTGTTTTCCTACAAGTGTTGGAAATGTGAAAGGAAAGGTTTCATCTTATACCTGTCGGTTGTGTCAAAAGAGTATACATAAAATATTGTTTATAGACTAATGAGAAGAGAAATGCCACCTACGCAATGAACAAAAAGAACTAGGACAGGAAGCCAAACATACCTGTATTTACTCACAGAAAAATATTATTTTTTCTACATAAAACAGTTCTTAAGAAAAAATCACACACACACACACACACACACACACACACACACACACCACTCCTCATCAGCTCTTATATAGGAAGGCTAAATACACTTCCTTCCATGGTGTTGTCATTTTCTTGAGTTAGGATGACTTTAATATTATGCCTACAATTTTATAATGTGAGGTTGAACTGAACATTAAGTTAGGATCTTGAACAGCCCCTTCTATTCTATAAATCTTGATGTAGATAAACCAAGGAAGAGAACAAACTCCTGAAAAGAAATTATGGAAAAATACAGTGTATGAGTTAGAAAGCTTACCTGAAGAAATAACCTATTCAAGACTTTGATCTGTAAATTGCATGAGTTGTTCCAGTAACCACTCATCTCAAATTACAATTAAAGTGCCTGGACTTAAGAGTATGATTGCAATAGCACAACCAAAGCTGAAGCTCAGTGAATTAAATTCTAACCTGTATGAAGAAGTACTAGGTAAATGAAAGAGCATATTTTGCATGAAGCCTGAAATAGGAAAAGATAAGCAAGAGTTTAATAACATCTTTCCAGCATCATCCAGGAGAAAAGCTTCCCTGACTTCTCCCTTCATTATTCAACCATCACTGATACTGCTGCTGCTAAGTCGCTTCAGTCATGTCTGACTCTGTGCAACCCCATAGACGGCAGCCCACAAGGCTCCTCCATCCCTGGGATTCTCCAGGCAAGAACACTGGAGTGGGTTGCCATTTCCTTCTCCAATGCAGGAAAGTGAAAAGCGAAAGTGAAGTCGCTTAGTCATGTCTGACTCGTAGCGACCCCATGGACTGCAGCCTACCAGGCTCCTCTGCCCATGGGGTTTTCCAGGCAAGAGTGCTGGAGTGGGTTGCCATTGCCTTAAAACAGACCAATGCATATAGTGACCTTCCCTTGATGCCAATAGCCAATTACCTCATTGGACAACCTTGCTTACTCTGATTTTATGCTCAACAAGCCACCTGCCAATTTTAAGATAGCTTCTCATATAGATAATAGCACAGAACTGTGTGGAGTGGCCAAGAGATGAATATTATAGTTTTCTTGACCATCAGAGTTTTTATTCTTAAGTGGCATACCAAGACTGAACAGCCAATTAGACTCTAAAAGTGACATCTCTTTCTCTAATAGGAAAATAGTGATTGCATTTAAACTTCAGTGCAATTTTGCAAGCATTTGTCAAGCAAATATTGATTCTATGCCCAAGGCCTAAAAAAACATAAAGCACTAATTTGTCACAGTGGAAGTGACAAATAGATTCAAGGGATTAGATCTTATAGACAGAGTGCCTGAAAAAATATGGACAGAGGTTCCTGACATTGAATAGGAGGCAGTGATCATCACCATCTCCATGAAAAACAATGCAAAAAGGCAAAATGGTTGTCTGAGGAGGCCTTAAAAATAGTTGAGAAAAGAAGAGAAGCTAAAAGCAAGGGAGAAAAGGAAAGATATTTACATTTGGAATGTAGAGTTCCAAAGAATAGCAAAGCGAGATAAGAAAGTCTTCCTCAGAGATCAATGCAAAAAAAAATAGAGGAAAACAACAGAATGGGAAAGACAAAAGATCCCCTCAAGAAAATTAGAGATACCAAGGAACATTTCATATCGAGCAAAGATGGGCTCGATAAAGGACAGAAATGGTATGGACCTAACAGAAGCAGAAGATATTAAGAAGAGGTGGCAAGAATACACAGAGGAACTATACAAAAAAGAAATTCACAACCCAGATAACTACAATGGTGTGATCACCCTCCTAGAGCCAGACATCCTGGAATGTGAAGTTAAGTGGGCCTTAGGAAGCATCACTACAAAAAAAGCTAGTGGAGGTGATGGAATTCCAGTTGAGCTATTTCAAATCCTAAAAGATGATGTTTTGAAAGTGCTGCACTCAATATGCCAGCAAATTTGGAAAACTGTGCAGTGGCCACAGGACTGTAGAATGGCAGTTTTCATTCCAATCCCAAAAAAAGGCAATGCCAAAGAATTCTCAAACTACCACACATTTGCACTCATCTCACATGCTAGCAAAGTAATGCTCAAAATTCTCCACGCCAGGCTTCAACAGTACACGAACCGTGAAGTTCCAGATGTTCATTCTGGATTTAGAAAAGGCAGAGGAACCAGAGATCAAATTGCCAACATCCATTAGATCATAGAAAAAAAACAAGAGATTATGAGAAAAACATCTACTTCTGCTTTACTGAGCATGCCAAAGCCTTTGACTGTGTGATCACCAGAAACTGTGGAAACTTCTTCAAGTGATAGGAATACCAGACAGCTTTATCTGCCTACTGAGAATTCTGTATGCAGATCAAGAAGCAATAGTTAGAACAGGACATGGAACAATGGGCTGGGTCCAAATTGGGGAAAGGAGTACATCAAGGCTGTATATTGTTACCCTACTTATTTAACTTATATGCAGAATGCATCATGTGAAATGCCTGGCTGGATGAAGCATAAGCTGGAATCAAGACTGCTGGGAGAAATATCAATTACTTCAGATATGCAGATGACACCACGCTTATGCCAGAAAGTGAAGAAGAACTAAAGAGCCTCTTGATGAAAGTGAAAGAGGAGAGTGAAAAATCTGGCTTAAAATTCAACATTCAAAAAACGAGGATCATGGCATCCAGTCCCATCACTTCATGACAAACAGATGGGGAAACAGTGGAAACAGCGAGAGATTTTATTTTTTTAGGATCCAAAATCACTGCAAATGGTGACTTCAGCCATGAATTTTAAATTTTTCATAAATTTAAAAAATTTCTCCTCCTGCCTTCATTCTTTCACAGCATCAGGGTCTTTTCCAATGAGACAGTTCTTCGCATCAGGTGACCACAGTATTGGAGTTTCAGCTTCAGCATCAGTCCTTTTGGACTTTTAAAGTCCAATTCCAATCCACCAAATGCTCTAGACCCTTCCGTTCCATTCCATAGACTTGTACTAGATCAAGGATGAAGAGCTGCAGATGCCTAGATAAGCAGCACATTAGACCTTGGTGAGTGCATGGGACTTGCCTCAGCAATCCTTTCTGTTGGTACAGGACAGACACTAAAGATTAATAATACCTGATCACCTTCACCCTCAGGGCTTTTAGTCAAACAACTACAGAGAACACCCTCCTCTACCAGAGCAGTGACAGACAGTGGCCAGCACATCCTAAGGAAAGACATGACAGGCATCCATATCAAAACCACCCATCACGTGAAAGACAGTGAACACACAGCCTGCTCAGGGATGCTGCTACATAAAAACACATTTTAAGACCACAAAAGATAACTGTTTCTTCTGAATTCACAGAGAAAGAGAAAGCTAAATAAAATTAAAAGGCAGAGAAATTATTCTCAGCTGAAACAGCAAAAGAAAACCCCTGAAAAAATATTGAACAGATATAATCAGTCTACCAGACAATGAGTTTAAAACGTCAGTAATAAAAATGCTAAATGAATTGAGAAAGCTTATTGATATAAAGAAAGACAGTTTTAACAAGGAAGTAAAAATTATAAAGGTGACATAAAAATAAATACCTCAATTTCTAAGATAGGAAGCAATGAATAGCCAACTATAAATAAATGACACAAAAGTTTCCAAAAGTGATTTGGAAGACAGAATAATGGAAATCACCCAAACAGAACAACAAATAGAAAAATAAAGAGAAAACAACATATAAGATTATGGAATAATATAAAATATACCAAACTACATATAACAGAGATTCCAGAAAGAGAGACAGAGGAATAAAATGTATGTGAATTAATTATGGCTGAAAACTTTTCATACCTAAAAAAGGAAACAGATATCCAAGTCCAGGAAGCACAGAGGCTCCCAAACCAGAACAACAACAAAAACCCACACCAAGACATATAATTAAAATTGCAAAAGCAAAAAGTAGAGAATTCTAAAGTAAGCATGAGAAAACCACTCATATAAGGCATTCTCTATATGAAAAGATAAGACTATCAGCTAATTTATCTATAGAAACTTTTCAGGCCAAATGGGAGTCACAGAATATACTCAAAGCCTTGAAAAGAAAAAGCCTTCAACCTAGGATACTCTACCACAAATTTTTATCATTTAGAATACAAAGAAAGGAAAAGAATTCTCAGGCAAGCAATAACTAAAAGAATTCAGCAATTTCAAATCTACCCTAAAATAAATCTTGAAGAGTCTTCCCTAACTAGAAAGAATCCCAATAGGAATCCACAACAGGAAAGCCAAGTATATGGTAAGAATTGAAAAGCACTTAAATAAGCTGGTTTGAATTGTTGTTGTTTAGTTGCTAAGTCATGTCCAATTCTTTGTGATCTCACGTACTGTAACAAGCCTACTCTGTCCATGGAATTTCCCAAGCAAGGATACTGGAGTGGGTCGATATTTCCTTCTCAAGGGATCCACCCAAGACAGTGTTCAATCCCGAGTCTCCTGCATTAGAGGCAGATTTTTTATCATAAAGCCATGGGGGAAGAACAAAATAAGCCTGTACACAGATTTAAAAAAAAAAAAAAAGATTGTAAAGGCAATGATAGCTACAATAAACAGTAAAAGGATAAGCATGAAGAAGAAAACTTGACATCAAACACAAAATGTGGAGAAGTGGAGTAATAAATGTAGAACTTTAAGAATGTGTTGAACATCAGTGATAATCAATTTAAAGAAGTACATATCATTATAGGTCAAGATACATGAATTCCATGGTAACCACAAATCGAAAACCTCAATATTCAAGAAAACCAAAAAGAAAGGAATGCAATCATACTACCACAGAAAATTATGAAACTATAATGGGGGAAAAAAAAACAAACAAAGAAGAAATGACCAAAGAACTAAAAAAATCTGCAAAACAGGAATAAAAATAATAATAAATACAAACTATCAATAGTTACTTTAAATATCAATGAACTAAATGCACCAATCAAAAAATATAGAATATCTTATTAGATTAAAAAAAAAACTTCAACATGCTATCTACAATAAATTCACTTCAGTGTGAAAGACAGAAATAGAATGAAAAGATATTTCATGAAATGGTAATAACAAGAAAGCAGGGATAACTTGTACTAAACAACACTTGTATCAAACAAAGCAGACTTTGAAATTAATACTGTAAAGAAAAAGAAGAGCATTGTATAATGATAAAAAGATTGCTAAAAGAAGAGAAAATGACACTGACATATGTACGCCCAATAGAGGAGCGTCTAAATATATAAAGCCAATACTGGCAGACATAAAGGGAGAAATCAACAATACAATAAAAGTAGGAGACTTCAACACCATACTGACATCAGTGGAGAGATCACCAAGATAAAAATCAGTTAGGCATCTTCTCCTGCCACAGCATCAAAATTGCAACTAGCTGTTGAACAACCATCGATAAGAAGACAGTCAGTTCAGTTCAGTCACTCAATTGTGTCCAACTCTTTGCAACCCCCATGGACTGCAGCACATCAGGCCCCCTGTCCATCACCTGGAGTTCACCCAAACCCATGTCCATTGAGTNAAAATTGCAACTAGCTGTTGAACAACCATTGATAAGAAGACAGTCAGTTCAGTTCAGTCACTCAATTGTGTCCAACTCTTTGCAACCCCCATGGACTGCAGCACATCAGGCCCCCTGCCCATCACCTGGAGTTCACCCAAACCCATGTCCATTGAGTCAGTGATGCTATCCAACCATATCATCCTCTGTTGTCCCCTTCTCCTCCTGCCGTCAGTCTTTCCCAGAATCAGGCTCTTCTCAGATGAGTCAGTTCTTCGCATAGAGTGGCCAAAGTATTGGAGTTTCAGCTTCAATATCAGTCCTTCCAACTTACACCCAGGACTGATTTCCTTTAGGATGGACTGGCTGGATCTCCTTGCAGTCCAAGGGACTCTCAAGAGTCTTCTCCAACACCACAGTTCAAAAGCATCTTCTTTGGTGCTCAGCTTTCTTTACGGTCCAACTTTCACATCCACTGGAAAAACCATAGCCTTGACTAGACAGACCTTTGTTGACAAAGTAATGTCTCTGCTTTTGAATATGTTGTCTAGGTTGGTCATAACTTTTCTTTCAAAGAGTAAGCGTCTTTTAATTTCATGGATGCAATCACCATCTGCAGTGATTTTGGAGCACCTACCCCCAAATAAAGTCAGCCACTGTTTCCCCATCTATTTGCCATGAAGTGATGGGACCAGATGCCATTATCTTAGTTTTCTGAATGTTGAGCTTTTAGCCAACTTTTTCACTCTCCTCTTTCACTTTCATCAAGAGGCTCTTTAGTTCTTCACTTTCTGTCATAAGGGTGGTGTTATCTGCATATCTGAGGTTATTGATATTTCTCCCAGCACAGTGGAACCCACACACACACACACGAAGACATTCCAAATCAAGGAAAAAGGAGAAGCCACAGCAAAATAGCAGGAAGGACACAAGTGATTAAATCAAACCCTATACCTGCCAAATGGGTGACCAACATCTGGAGAACAATACCGAAGAAGCTCTTGCACTGTTATGGAGGTTCTAGTCCCCACATCAGGCTCCCCAGCCTAGGGATCCAGCCAACGGACTGGGAATCCCCAAGGAATCTGACTTTAAAGGCCAATGGGATTTGATTATATGACTTCCTCAGTACTGGGGAAAAAAGAGACTCCAATCTAGAAGGGCACAAACAAAATCTTATGTGCACCAGGACCAAGGGGAAAGGAACAGTGACTCCACAAGAGACTGAACTAGACCCACCTATGAGTGTTTGAAGGTCTCCTGCAAAGGCATGGATTGGCAGTGACCCACCATGGAGACAGGGGCACTGGCAGCAACAGTCCTGGGAGGTTTCTATCAGGGCCAAGCCCTTTTGGACTTAGCAACTCCAAGACTGGGTTGCCTCAGGGCAAACAGTTAACAGGGAAGAAACACAGCTCTACCCATCAGCAGACAATTGGATTAAAGTTTTCCTGAGCATAGCCTTGCCCACAAGTTTCCCCACAGCAAGGACCTCCCAAGAAGAAGCCCGCACAGGCCACTTATCCTCACCCAGAGATGGCAGAAGAAACAAGAACTACAATCCAAGCAGCCTCCAGCAGTAACACAATCACAGAAACCTTACAGAGATGAAAAGAAATAAGATTATGTTCCAGATGAAGGAACAAGATAAATTCCCAGAAAAACAATTAAATGAAGTGGAGATAGGCAACCTTCCAGAAAAAGAAGTCAGAATAATGATAATGAAGATGATCCAGGATGGAGAAGATGTCAGAAATGTTTACAGAAATGTTTACCAAAGATCTAGAAAACTAAAGAACAAACAAACAGAAATGAACAATACACTAGAAGAAATCAATAGCAGAATAACTGAGTCAAAAAAATAGATAAGTGACCTGAAGATAGAATGGTGGAAGCATATGCTGCAAAATTGAATATAGGAAAAAAAAAAAGTGAAAAGAAATGAAGACAGCTCTGGGATGACATTAAATGCACATTCATAATATAGAGGTTCCAGAGGGAGAAGAGAGAAAGGACACAAGAAAATATTTGAAGAGATAATACCTGAACATTTCCCCAATATAGGAAAGGAAATAATCAACTAAGTCCAGGAAGGCAGAGTTCAAAGCAGGATAAAGCCAAGGAGGGACAAACCCAGACACACAGTAATCAAAATGAAAAAATTAAAGACAAACATAAAATATTAAAACCAACAAGGGACAGAAAGACAACATACGAGGGAAACACCATAAGGTTATCAGACAATTTCTCAACAGAAACTACATGCCAGAAGCAGATGGCATGATATATTCCAAGTGATGAAAGGGAAAAACCTACAATCAAGAATTCTCTACTTAAGACTCTTGTTCAGATTTCATGGAGAAATTAAACACTTTCAAGACTAGCAAAAGTTAAAAGAATTCAACGCCACTAAACCAGCTTTTCAACGAATGCTAAAGGTACTTCTATAGGCAGGAAACACAAGAGAAGGAAAAAATCTACAAAAAACAAATCCAAAACAATGAACAGAGTTGCAATAGGTTCACACATATCATAATTATCTTAGATGTAAATGGATTAAATGTACCAACCAAAAGTCATAGACTGGATGGGTGGATACAAAAACAAGACCCATACATATGTTGTCTACAATAGACCCGTCTCAGGCTGTGGACACTTACAGACTAAAAGTAAGGGGATGGTAGAAGGTACTTCATTCAAATGTAAATCATAAGAAAGCTGGAGTAACAATATTCATATCAGACAAAATATACTTTAAAACAAAGACTGTTATAAAAGACAGAGAAGAACATTACATAATGATCAAAGGTTCAATCCAAGAAGAAGATATAACAATTATAAATCCAAATTCACCCAAAATAGGAGCAACTCAGTATGTAACGTAAATGCTAATAAACATAAAGGACAAAATCAACAATAACACAATAATAGTGGGAAAGTTTACCACTTTCATCAATGGACAGATAATTCAGAAAGAAAATCAATAAGGAAACATAGGCCTTAAATGACACTTTAGATGAGTTGGACTTAACTGATATTTATAGAGCATTCCATCCAAAAGCAGCAGAATACACAGTCTTCTCAAATGATCATGGCGCATTCTCCAAGACTGACCACAAGTTGGGACACAGGGCAAGCTCTGGTAAATTTGAAAAAAATCAAAATCATATCAAGCATGTTTTCTGATCACAAAAAGCCATGAGATTAGAAATAAATGGCAAGAAAAAAACCTCTAAGAAACACAAACATGTGGCAGCTACACAATATGATACTAAACAACCAGTGGATCACTGAAGAAATAGAAAAAGAAATTAAAAAATTACCTAGACACAAGCGAAAATGAAAGCACAACAGTCCAACATTTATGGGATGCAGTAAAAGCAGTTCTAATCAGGCTCCCTGATTTCAGACTATACTGCAGAGTCACAGTCATCACGACAGTATGGTCCTAGCACAAAAACAGAAATATGGATCAATGGAACAGGATAGAAAACCCAGAAATAAGCCCATGCATCTATGGTCAATTAATCTATGACAAAGGAGGCAAGACAATGTTGGAAAAACAGTCTCTTTAACATATAGCGCAAGGGTAAAAATATAGTACACATATAGTGCACATGTAAAAAAATGAAATCAAATCATTCCTTAACTCCATACACAAAAATTAGCTCAAAATGGACTAAAGACCTAAATGTGAGACTGAATACTACCAAATTCCTAGAGAAAAACAAGGGCAGAACAATCTCTGACATAAATCACAACAATATCTTTTTGATCCATCTCCATAATAATGGAAATGAAATCAAAATTTTTTTTTTAAAAAGATCTACTTAAACTCAAAAACTTTTGCACAACAAAGGAAACAACAACCCACAGATGGGGAGAAAATATTTGCAAAAGATGTGACTGATAAAGGATTGGTCTCCAAATTTTACAAACAGCTTATGATGATAGCATCAAAACAAACAACCCATTCAAAAAATGGGCAGAACACCAGAATAGACATTTCTCCAAAGAGGACATACAGATGGCCAACAGGCACATGAAAAGATATTTAACATCACTAGTTACTACAGAAATGTAAATCAAAACTACAATGAGATATCACCTCACATCAGTGAAAATGCCTATCATCAAAAAATCTACAAATAACAAATGCTATAGAGGATGTGGATGGATGGGAACTCTATTGCACTCTTGGTGGGAATGTAAACTGGTACAGCCACTATGGAGAGAAGTGTGGAAATTCCTTTAAAAACTAAATATATAGGTACCATATGACCCTGCAATCCCACTTGTGGGTATATATCTACAGGAAAACATGGCCCAAAATATACATGCACCCCAGTGTTCATTTGAGTACTGCTTACAAGAGCCAAAACATGGAAGCAACCTAGATGTACATCGACAGAAGATGTGATATATAATTACAATGGAACAGTACTCAGCCATTAAAATAAATGAAATAATGTATTTGCAGCAACATGGATGGACCTAGAGAGTGTCATACTGGATGAAGTAAATCAGACAGAGGCAAAATATCATATGACATCCATTATATGAGGAATCCAAAAGAAAATAATACAAATGAACTTATTTACAAAAGGGAAAGTGACTCACAGACTTAGAAAATAAACTCTTGGTTGCCTGGGGAAAAGAGATCGTTAGGGACTTCAGGAAGTCCATACACACTGCTATATACAAAACGGATAAACAGCAAAGACCTGTAGTATAGAACATGGAACTCTGCTCAAATTTATGTGCCAATCTGGATGGTAAGGGGACTTGAGGGAGAACGAATACACATATTTGTATGCCTGAGTCCCTTTGTGTGAATCACCACAAACTGTGGAAAATTATTCAAGAGATGGGAATACCAGATCACCTGACCTGCCTTTTGAGAAATCTGTATGCAGGTCAGGAGGCAACATTTAGAACTGGACAAGGAACAACAGACTGGTTCCAAATAGGAAAAGGAGTACGTTAAGGCTGTATATTGTTGTATTTGCAGCAACATGGATGGACCTAGAGAGTGTCATACTGGATGAAGTAAATCAGACAGAGGCAAAACGACATCTGTTATATGAGGAATCTAAAAGAAAACAATACAAATGAACTTATTTACAAAAGGGAAAGTGACTCACAGACTTAGAAAATAAACTTATGGTTGCCTGGGGAAAAGGGATAGTTAGGGACTTCAGGAAGTCAATACACACTGCTATATACAAAACGGATAAACAGTAAAGACCTATAGTATAGGACATGGAACTCTGCTCAAATTTATGTGCCAGCCTGGATGGGAAGGGGACTTGAGGGAGAACGAATACACGTATATGTATGCCTGAATCCCTTTGTGTGAATCACCACAAACTGTGGAAAATTATTCAAGAGATGGGAATACCAGATCACTTGACCTGCCTCTTGAGAAATCTGTATGCAGGTCAAGAAGCAACATTTAGAACTGGACATGCAACAACAGACTGGTTCCAAATAGGAAAAGGAGTACGTCAAGGCTGTATATTGTCNTATAGATGACACCACCCTTATGGCAGAAAGTGAAGAAGAACTAAAGAGCCTCTTAATGAAAGTGAAAGAAGAGAGTGAAAAAGATGGTTTAAAACTCAACATTCAGAAAACTAAGATCATGGCATCTGATCCCATCACTTCATGGCAAACAGATGGGGAAACAACAGAAACAGTGGGAGACTTTATTTTCTTGGGCTCCAAAATCACTGCAGATGGTGACTGCAGCATGAAATAAAAAGATGCTTCTTGGAAGAAAAGCTATGCCTAAACTAGACAGCTTATTAAAAAGCAGAGACATTGCTTTGCCAACAAACGTCCATCTAGTCAAAGTATGGTTTCTCCAATAGTCATGCATGGATGTGAAAGTTGGACTGTAAAGAAAGCTGAGCGCCAAAGAATTGATGCTTTTGAACTGTGGTGTTAGAGAAGACTCTTGAGAGTCCCTTGGACTTCAAGGAGATCCAACCAGTGAATCCTAAAGGAAATCAGTCCTGAATATTCATTGGAAGGACTGATTTTGAAGCTGAAACTCCAATATTTTGGTCACCTGATGCGAAGAGCTGACTCATTGGAAAAGACCCTGATGCTGTGAAAGACTGAAGGGAGGAGGAGAAGATGACGACAGAGGATGAGATGATTTGATGGCATCACTGATGTGATGGACATGAGTTTGAGTAGGCTCTGGGAGTTGGTAATGGACAGGGAACTGTGTGCTGCAGTCCATGAGGTCTCAAATAGTCAGACACAACTGAGTGACTGAACTGAACTTATAGGAAACGTAGTGTGAGAACTCAAAGGAGGAAAATTATTTCCAGTTTCAGAAATCCAGTAAAACAGCATGAGTTAACCTTGATAAGCAAGGAAGGTACAGAAATTGCCAGGAAGAAGGTGAAGTCTCACTCCAAAGGAAAGTACCGATGATAGTGAGAGTACACACAAGATTTGGCATTTAGTGAATACTCCACTTTTGCTAGATTTCATGTCTGAGACATGACTGGAAGGGGATATGTGGTCAGGATGAGGAAAGATTTTGAACAGCATGTTAAGTTGCTAGGATCTCATTCTATAAGCAAAGGGAAAACACTTGAAAGTTTCTGTAAAGAAAAATCACACAATTCAATGTTTGCTTGAGAAGCTAACTACACAACATGTGAAAAATAGATCAAAGATATGAGTTCTGTTGTCAAAGAGGATAATTCAGAAAACATTTTAATAGTCTGGGGTAAGGTGACAATTTCCTGAACAAGAATGGTGGCCACAGAAATAGAAAGGGAGGGAAGCAACAGATACTCCAAACTGCTGAATAGACAAGTTTCAGTGTCTATGGGGTCACACAGAGTCGAACACGACTGAAACGACTTAGCAGCAGCAGCAGCAGTGACCGATCAGTCAGTAAATCAAAGGTTAACAATAAAAAATAAGGTGACAATTTCCTGAACAAGAATGGTGGCCACAGAAATAGAAAGGGAGGGAAGCAACAGATACTCCAAACTGCTGAATAGACAAGTTTCAGTGTCTATGGGGTCACACAGAGTCGAACACGACTGAAACGACTTAGCAGCAGCAGCAGCAGTGACCGATCAGTCAGTAAATCAAAGGTTAACAATAAAAAAGTAACAGTTTACAAGCCACATTTACTTTACTTCAAAAGTCAACTATCGCATTTTTTTTCCCCACAAAGCCCAGATACTCCCTCAAAAGCCCTTCTAGGTGCAACTTCAGGGAGCCAGCATTTACTAACAACTAACCAGTTAACACAAGATTGAATACATTTGCCTTCTCCACCATAAGCCCTAGATTTGCCACAGAGATATAAATGGTGAGGGGAGAGAGAAAATGGTAACATATTACAAAAGTAAATTGCAAAAAGGTACAGGTATCTATTAATATCAAACATTCATTTTCATGATGAAACAAGCTAGCTGTAGATCCCTATTGAGAGGAAAAACTAGAACAGCAACAACAGAACTTGGCATCCCTGAGGGAGAATATTAAGTAAAATGAGGGCTCTGAAGTAGAAAGTAGTTAACATTATTCTAAATCTACCAAAATATTCCTCTAAAAACTCAGGCACTAGAATTAGAGCCTAAGTTTTCAAATGTGCATTGATGACCACATTTCCTTAAAACAGAGCATGTTCACACTTTATTTCAAGGTTCTCTTCTGGCTGATGCCCCCAAGTGGCTCACACTGTAAAGAATACACTTGCAATGCAGGAGACCTGGGTTCATCCCCTGGGGAGATCCCCTGGAGGAGTGAAAGGCTACCCGATCCAGTATTCTGGCCTGGAGAATTCCATGGACAGAGTAGCCCGGTGAGCTGTCTGATCCACGAGATCACAAAGAGTCAGACAGGACTGAGTGACTAAACCACACAATTTCCCACATCTAAAATTATAGATGCTATTATTATTAAGCATGTGTTATTATTATTAATAATTATTAAGTTCCAGGTGTCATATCAAGTCAACTAGAAAAAGAATTCAACGTTCCATGGGAACAAATGCCCAAGAAGTGGTGAGATTGTCAAAGGTCATAAAACCAGTGTCAGAAACATAATGAAAACTCAGAGATTTCCACTGTACTTGCTGACATATTCTGTGAGGAAACAAAGTCATATAAAAGACAATAAAATGGCAAAATGACTTAAGTGAAACAAAGAAACTGAAACCATTTAAGTTAAATTATGAGGCAAATTTTGCAGTTGGTGTTCAGTTCTTCAGTTGCTTAGTCGTGTCCAACTATTCGCAATCCCATGGACTGCAGCATGCCAGGCTTCCTTGTCCTTCACCATCTCCTGGAGCTTGCTCAAACTCATATCCATTGAGTCAGTGATGCCATCCAACTATCCTGTCCTCTGTCGTCCCCTTCTCCTCCTTCCTTCAATCTTTCCCAGCCTCAGGGTCTTTATAATGAGTCGGAGCCACATGAGGTGGTCAAAGTATTGGAGCTTCAGGATCAGTCTTCCTAATGAATATTCTTGACTGACTTCCTTTGGGATTAACTGGTTTGATCTCCTTGCAGTCCAAGGGATTCTCAAGAATCTTCTGTAACACCACAATTCAAAAGCATCAATTGTTCAGCACTCAGCCTTATTTATGGTCCAACTCTCACATCCATACATGACTACTGGAAAAACCACAGCTTTGACTAGGCATATATTTGTTGGCAAAGTAATGTCTCTGCTTTTTAATAAGCTGTCTAGGTTGGTCATAGCTTTTCTTCCAAGGAGCAAGCATTTTAATTTCATGGCTGCAGTCACTATCCACACTGATTTTTTGAGCCCAGGAAAATAAAGTCTCTCACTGTTTCTATTGTTTCCCCATCTATTTGCCATGAAGTAATGGGACCAGAAGCCATGATCTTGTTTTCTTTTTTTTTTTAATGTTGAAGTTTTACACCAGCTTTTTCCCTCTCCACTTTCACCTTCATCAAGAGGCTCTTTAGTTCCTCTTTGCTTTCTGCCATAAGGGTGGTGTCATCTGCATATCTGAGGTTATTGATGTTTATCCCAGCTTGATTCCAGCTTGTGCTTCATCCAGCCTGGCATTTCCATGATGTTTTCTGTATACAAGCTAAATAAGCAAGGTGAATATATACAGCTTTGACGTACTCCTTTCCCAATAAGAAGGGAATGGTAAACCACTTCAGCATTCTTATTTTGAGAACCCCATGATGCAAATATCAAGTTGAAAATAAATCTTTTAGCTAAAAGTATATTTCAAGCTTCACTACAAATATATATTTATTTTTAAAATTTGCTGTGAGGTCTATTGAATCTTAGCTCCTCAACCAGGGGTTAATCCAACGCCCACTGCATTGGGAGGGCAGAGTCCTAAACACTGGTAAGCCAGAGAAGTCCCCAAATATATTTTTCAATTTACTAACTGAACTTACCATTAAGAAAAGCTTTCAATAATAACTTAATATTGATGATGTATTGTCTCCCAATGCCTACCAAAACTCATTAGATGAAACCACCAGCATAAAAATCAATCACAATCAATTTTCTTAATATTTCTGCTTTCACGATTAATTTGAAAGTTGAGACATCAAGGAAAGTCAGAAAATAAGCTATGTTCAAAATAGCTTTAGGTCGTTTAGAAGTGCTTTGCAAAAAAACGTATTATTTCTGATACAATTCTGAAGTATCAGTCTCGGTAGCTCTCACTCTACTAGCTCTCTCTCTCTAGCTTTTATATTCGTTGCTTTATAGCAGAGAAACATGAAAACTGACAGAAGACATTAAAGAGGAACAATTGAGCTTTCAATTACCCAGAAAACCATAAATAATATGCTACTCCCTTTATGGGAGTTCATTTAGATTTTTTTTTTAAAGTTTGTAAGAATGCTCACAGAGTAATACACATTGAGGAACAAATTTCTCAAAATGATTCTAAAATCACCATTATGCTAACTAAGGCTGAAAAATGTGTTGTTTTTAACCAGTTATGACAATATAAACATATCTGGTTTATTACATTCTCTAATAACATTTAAGATCATTTTTAATAAAACTGGAGAAGAAAATGGCAACCCACTGCAGTGTTCTTGCCTGGTTAAACCCCATGGACAGAGGAGTCTGGCGGGCTACAGTCCATGGGGTCACAAGAGTTGGATATGACTGAGCAACTAAACCACCACTACCACCTTAACAAAACTAGTGCATCACTTGTTATTTATTATATTTGTTGTTGTTGTTCAATCTTTCAGTCGTGTCTGACTCCTTGTGACCCCATGGACTGCAGCACACCAGGCTTCCCTGTCCTTCACCATCTCCCAGAGTTTGCTCAAACTCATGTGCATTGAGTCAATGATGCCATCCAACCATTTCATTCTCTGTTGCCTCCTTCTCTTCCTGCTCTCAATCTTTCCCAGCATCAGGGTCTTTTCCAAGGAGTCGGCTATGTATCAGGTGGACCAAGTACTGGGGCTTCAGCATCAGTCCTTCCAATAAATATTCAGGGTTGATTTCCTTTAGGATTGATTGATTTGATCTTTTTGCAGTCCAAAGGACTCTAAAGAGTGAAAATCCATCAAATTGTTCAGCATTCAGGCTTATTTAGGGTCCAACTCTCACATCCATATATGACTACTGAAAAAATCATAGATTTGACTAGATTGGCTAAGTGATGTCTCTGCTTTTCAATACACTGTCTAAGTTTCTTATAACTTTTCTTCCAAGGAGCAAGCATCTTTTAATTTCATGGCTGCAATCACCATCCAAAGTTATTTTTGAGCCCAAGAAAATAAAGTCTATACTTATTATATACATATTATATATATATATTGTGTATGTGTATATACATTATATATATATATATACACACACACACACATATAGACTCAAAGAAAGAGATCAGCTAACTAGCAAAGTAGAAAATACTGACTTTATAAACTCATGTCACAACTCAGTCATAATACTATAGTGACATTTTCAAAATCTAAGTAATTCTTTTATTTACACTGAATTCTGAAGAATAATTCAATTAATATTCCTACACTTTTCATTTGCCCACTCCATCACCTTTCTCCAGTCTTTAGCTTTAATTTCACCCTGCCTTTTGGTTTCTAGTTAAACAGTCCTCTTCTTACTTAATTTCTCCTTTATTAGGTAATTCAGCAGTGAAAAAAGATAAGAATCAATACTTGGAAAATAAAGCTCAAATTGTCAGTTTGTCACTCATTTGAATTGCTCTCTCCATAGTCTTACCAAGCGATGATGGAAAAAATACAAAAGAATTCCATACACCCCTTTGTGATAATATTGATAATCATCTACTATAATGATTTCTCCCAGCTTTGTGGTTTCTCTTCAGTCACCAATACCTAAATTCTGGTAGGAAGCACCTCCACCCTTAAATCCTAAAATAAAGATATTACAGACAAACTTTTAAAATGAAAAGTCAAGCTAAAATCAAAGGGAAGAGTGACCAAGAGAGTGAAGTAGATAGACCCTGAGCTCATCTCTCACAAGCACACCAAAATCACAACTATCTGTAAAACGGACATTGATTTTAAAAAAGAAGAAAAAAAGACTGGAGCCTAGCAGAAAAGATTTTCTAGAGCTAAAGACATAAAGAAGGAACTACAGTGAGATAGGTATGAGGGGCAGACTTGTGATATAATCAAATGCCATCCCCCATGGGTGCACAATCCACAAACTGGAGAAAAATTACATTGCAGGGGGTCTCTCAAAGGAGTGAGAGTTCTGAGCACGCGGTGTGCGGCTCCAGCACTAGGAAAATGAGCTCCCAGTTCATTTGTCTATGAAAGTCAGTAGGGTTTTTAATTTCATTAGTCCTATAGGGATGGGAGAACGGAGATCTCACTTTTAAAAGGCAAACACAAAATCTCCCTTGCACTGGGACCCATATAAGAGTGTAAGCAGTATCTTGATAAGACACTGGACCAGACCTACCTGCTGGTCTTGAGGAGTCTCCTGGAGAGGCAGTGGGCAGCTGTGGCTAAAAGGGAGACAGACCCGGGTGACACACATATTAGGGAACATAAACCAGATGAATACTTCTGGAGGCGGACCTTTTAGATCATTAGCAAGATGACCTGGCCTCATCCAAGAGCTTATAGGCTCCAGTGCAGAGACACCTCAGGTGAAACAACTAACTGGGTGGAAACATAGCCCCACCCACCCATCAACAGACAGGATATCTGAAGGCTTCCTGAGCCGACAACTGCCTACAGACATGCCCCTAGATACCACCTTGCCTACATGAGGGCCAAGGCCCAGCTCCAGCCACTGATGTGCAGGCACTGTCCCTCTTTCAAGAAAACCTGCACAAGCCTCTAGACCAGCCTCACTCACCAAGGGGCAGATGCAAGAATCAAGAAAACTATGATCCTATAAGACAAGCCAGACCCTACCCTAGAACCAGCTGGTCCCTGACTCTGCCCAATAGCAGACCAATATGACCTTTAGTACACCCAAGACCACATACCCAGCTATGTGAAGAACTGACCCTCCCCAACCAATGACCTGAAATGAGCTCTGGGATTCCTGGGCCCTGAAGTCAGACTCCAGGAAGTGGCCCTGCCTGCTAGCACTAACCCCATAATCTGGCTTCAGCTGCCAGTGGTGGGCCCCAGAGTTTGTGGGACCATGACTCCGCCCATCAGTGAGCCAGCAGTAGCTGTAGGACCTCCCAGGATTCTGCAACCCAGTCACTCTGTGACTACAGCAGCCAGCAGCACCTGCACAAGGCAGGATCTGGCAACCAATCAGACTAGGAACCAACCAAGCCTACCAGACTACCCACACGGCCTATGTTCTCTCCAAAGTTTTAGTAACTTTCATCTCAGGTTAGAAGGATCTGTTAAGAAAATAAAACTTGTTACACACAAATAAACAATTCTAATATTTAATAGAGAATTATCTAACTTACTTTCAACAAACAATCATTAAAAGGAAAGAGAAACAGAACAGCAGATAACATCATCAAATTGTAGTTTGACCAACATCTAGGACTCAAACAGCACTGGGAAATCCCTGTGTCACAGCAATCTGGAATTCTAATTGGGAAAGTTGCTGGACAGCACATCCACTCCACAGGTGAGACCTCAAAATTGCAGTTTGAGGATTCTCATTTATAATCTCAGGCCTCAAAATGATATCCTCATTAACTTGTGAGCAAATTGCAGCTCTGGTTTCATGTTAATGCTGTTTGCTTTGCTTTGCTTTGTAAATCTTGGAGTGTTGTTAAACCTCTTGAAAGGTTGGCCAGACCCCCTCCAGGGTCTCAACAATCTCAAGATCCTTCCCTTATCTTCTTTATGGTGCCATGTTGCTTGTACTCACAGCAGGCACTCAGTCAGGGCAGTATCCAGGCAGGTCAGAAGCAAGGTCAGAGGCCTGCTCTACTTTCTTTGTCTCTGAAGTCTGAACAAGACAACCTCCATCTAATTTCCCTAATAGCCTATCATAACAGAAGAATCTATGCAGCATTCTCCCTAGAATATATAACTTGGGCAATAAGAGAGTAGATCACTGAGATACACTGGATGTCTCCTAGAGAAGGCCACTTCTTCAAGGTCAAGAAACATAACTAACATACCACAGATACAAAAATAAAAATAAGAACGTAGACAAAATGTGCAGCAGAGGGATAAAGTCCAGACAAAGATACAAGATAAAATTTCAGAATAATAACTAAATGAAGTGGAAATAAGTCAGTCTACCTGAGAAAGAGTTCAGAGAAATGATCATAAAAAATGTTGGAAAAACTTGAGAGTAGAGGCATAGAGCAAGAAGTCAGAGATTTTCAACAAAGAATTCAGTTCAGTTCAGTTCAGTTCAGTCGCTCAGTTGTGTCCGATTCTTTGCGACCCCATGAATCACTATGGATGGAGGTTCATGACATTGTACATGAGACAGGGATCAAGACCATTTCCACAGAAAAGAAATGCAAAAAAACAAAACGGCTGTCCGAGGAGGCCTTACAAATAGCTGTGAAAAGAAGAGAAGCGAAAAGCAAAGGAGAAAAGGAAAGATATACCCATCTGAATGCAGAGGTCCATAGAATAGCAAGGAGAGAGAAAAAAGCCTTTCTCTGAGACCAATGCAAAGAAATAGAGGAAAACAACAGAATGGGAAAGACTACAGATCTCTTCAAGAAAATTTAGAGATACCAAGGGAACATTTCATGCAAAGATGGGCTCAATAAAGAGCAGAAATGGTATGGACCTAATAGAAGCAGAAGATATTAAGAAGAGGTGGCAAGAACACACAGAGGAACTATACAAAAAAGAAATTCACAACCCAGATAACTACAATGGTGTGATCACCCTCCTAGAGCCAGACATCCTGGAATGTGAAGTCGAGTGGGCCTTAGAAAGAATCACTATGAACAAAGCTAGTGGAGGTGATGAAATTCCAGTTGAGCTATTTCAAATCCTGAAAGATGATGCTGTGAAAGTGCTGCACTCAATATGCCAGCAAATTTGGAAAACTCAGCAGTGGCCACAGGACTGGAAAAGGTCAGTTTTCATTCCAATCCCAAAGAAAGGCAATGCCAAAGAATCCTCAAACAAAGAATGAGAAAATGCAAAAGACAACCAAACAGAGATAAAGAACACAATAACTGAAATGAAAAGTACACCAGTGAAAGTCACTCAGTTGTGCCAGGTTCCTCTGTCAATGAAATTCTCCAGGCAAGAATACTGGAGAATACTGGAGTGGGTTGACATTCCCTTCTCCAGGGAATCTTCCTGACCCAGGGATTAAACCCAGGTCTATCACACTGTAGGCAGATTCTTTACTATTTGAGCCATTAGGGAAGCCCTATTGCCTGTATGCCACATTGCAATATATTGGTAAGAAACTGAGATAAGACTAATAGTTATTGAGTTCCTTTTAGTGACTATAAAATGCTAGGCATTTTATAGACTTTACTTCATTAACTTCCCTAATAATCCTACTAATTGGGTTTTTAAGCATTTCAATTTTACTGATTAGGAAATAAGATTCCAGAAGTTGAAATGTTATTCAAAATAACAATACAAAAAGTGATAAAAATGAGATTTAAAGACACCTTCTGACCTCTAAATCCATTTTCTTGCTGTTTCATTCTGCTGCCCCAAATTCTCCTTAATCTTTAAGTGCAACTTACTCATGGGAATGAAAGCATTTAGAAAGATACAGCAAGAAGTTTATATTTGGCTCTGTTTATTTAAAGAGGAATAGGGAGAAATAACCAAAAGAAGCTATTAAAATCCCCCTGAGAATATTGCTTATCAATAACTTCAGCTCTAGAAAATTATTCCCTAGAAAAAAAGAATGTGCTCATGTGTTTATAACTAAGAATGCTCATTTGAAGCATATTTTGAACAGTAACTTTTGGAAAATAAGAGATAAGTTAAATACGGTATACCCAAATAACAGACTACAACACAGGTATAGAGGGTTGTATTTGCAAAAAAACTAATAATATCTTCATAACATAAAATTAACAGAAAAGTGCAAAAGATAAATTGTATCGAATTATAGTATAATCCCACTATACAATGTGTGTGAACATACACATAATTCACATACAGAGGGAGAGAGTATAAATGTGATACTATAAATGACAGTATGTGGATGAACCACACTGGCTCCATTTTGTCAGCTCCATCTTAAGCCCCCAGGCCTACTCCCTTCCCTTCCATCCACTGAACTTTATGGAGTTGCCTGCTTTTTTTTTTTTTTTTTTTTTTTTGGTCTCTAAGTTCTTTCTCATTTTGGGAGATATTATTCAATATCTCAGCCTCCCAACAATTGGCAAGCCAGCCAGAGACCAAAAATGAAGCAGGCATGAGTAAAGAAACTGTTTTAAGGGAAAGTCCATTGTCAGTGGTGGAAATCCCAGGATGGCTAACCTCCTCCATGTAGGGATAACTTGCCAAGTTTGGAATGCTCCAGATAGGCACATGAGTTTGAAGACACCCTGAAAACACCAAAAGAGTTACTAGACATTCTACCCAAAACAATAGGGAAAAAGAAACTAAGGTGTGAAAGTAGGTAGGTTATGCCCTCTGCTTTGGGTCCTGAGACTGATAGAGAAAATGAGCTCCAGCTCAGGTAGGAACTAGAAAATTCTAAAGAAGCTCTGGCATGAGAATAAGAGCTACAAGTGGCTTGCTCCTCTAGTTGGGATCTACTACCAAAAAGGTATAACAACAAGAACATCTGGAAGCCATGCTAAAAATGGAAGGTAGCACCTGTATTTGGGCTTCCCTGGTGGCTCAGATGGTAAAGAATCCTCCTGAAATGCAGGAGATCCAGGTTCAACCCCTGGGTCGGGAAGATCCCCTGGAGAAGGGAATGGTTACCCACTCCAGTATTCTTGCCTGGAGAATCCCATGGACAGAGGAGCCTGGCAGGCTACAGTCCATGGGGTCACCAAGAGTTGGACACCACTGAGCAACTAAGCACACATACAGCACCTGTATTCACCAAGAAAGTGAACACAGGAAGACCAGAATCCCAAATAGTGGATCCAAGGTACAATGATTCCTCTGAGTAGGAAGATAAAATTGTTGAAGAAAAAGATGACCTAAGGGTTCACGCCCTCATTTAAACAAAGACTAGGGTAACTTGTGAATCAAGAAGAGATAATACCTAGCCAAAAGATAACTATGAGGAAATACTCCTCTGCAGAAGCAGCTGAGTTGACATTAGGTTCAAAAAGAGACCAGGCAAGAAGTAGCCACATGGCAACTGCCTATGGGACAAGGATGGAGACAATATCATACTAAATGACCCAGAGACGTCCAAATAGCCTCAGTGAAAGAATAGCCAGTCCTGAGATAAAGGTCATATGCTGCTGAAATGGGACAAACTGAGGATGGGTAGCTGAACTGGTCACTTGAATTAGGACTCAGGTAAAACTCCAACAGAAGAATTATGACTTCATTAGAGAAATGGGAATGAGACATGCTGTATATGCAGAAAACTTTAAGAGCCAGATAAATAGCTATCTATAGCAGGTATGAAGGATTTCAGGCTTCTTTGTTAGCTCAGCTGGTAAAGAATCCACCAACAATGCAGGAAACCCTGGTTCAATTCCTGAGTCAAGAAGATCCCCAGGAGAAGGAATAGGCTACCCATCCCAATATTCTTGAGCTTCCTTGGTGGCTCAGATGATAAAGAATCTGCCTGCAATGCAAGAGACCTGGGTTCAGTCCCTGGCTTGGGAAGATTCCCTGGAGAAGGGCATGGAAACTCACTCCAGCATTCTTGCCTGGAGAATCCCTACGGTGAGAGGAGCCTGGTAGGCTACAGTCCACGGGGTCACAAAGAGTCGGACACGACTGAGTAACTAAGCACGCACACATGAAGGATTGCATCTAACAGTCTTGCTCCTAATGTTTGGTGTGGCAGCTTATTATCAGTCCTGGCACCAATGGTCAGTAGCTCTGATAGCTGCAATTATAGAAGATTTCAGTGAAACAGAGAGAGTCCACCACCAGGGAAACATAAAATAATTTTTAAAAAAAGAAATAAAGGTGAAACAAACAAATGATGGAGAAAAAAACAGAGAAAGGACCAACACAGCTGACATGGAAACAAATCTGGTAGGATTATTAGTAGCAAGGACTCCAAAGAAGACACTGATAAACCACAAATTCAGTCCTGTTATCTTTGCAGAAAGCCTTAACAAAAGACAGTTCACTCCTATGTCTACTGACCATAAACGTGTGGCAATGTGTCCCAGAGTCCTATTCCTGGAAGCAGAACCCGAGTAGATTCCCTATATGTAGAGTAACCAAGAGTTGGGATAATGTTGCTCTCTACTTTGTGTGGTAGAAAGGAGGCTCCAAGTGGAATTGATGACTTATTGACTGATTTACTGAGCAGAAACAAAAAAGTGCTGTAGACACCACAGCTGAGTAGACCTTCAGTTCAGTCCAGTTGCTCAGTCATGTCTAACTCTTTGCAACCCCATGGACTGCAGCACGCCAGGCCTCCATGTCCATCACCAACTCCCAGAGCTTGCTCAAACTCATGTCCATCGAGTCAGTGATGCCATACAACCTCCTCATCCTCTTTTTTTTTCCAAAGAAGACTCTCTTGAGAGTCTTCTTCAGCACCACAGTTCAACAGCATCAGTTCTTCAGTGCTCTGCCTTCTTTATTGTCACATCTATACGTGATTACTGGAAAGACCACAACCTTGACCATATGGATCTTTGTCGACAAAGTGGTGTCTCTGTTTTTTAACACACTGTCTTGGTTTGTCATAGCTTTCTGGCCAAGAAGTAATCATCTTCTGATTTCATGGCTGCGGTCACCATCTGCAGTGATTTTAGAGCCCAAGGAGAGGAAATCTATCACTGTTGCCACCTTTTCCGCTTTTACTTGCCATGAAGTGACGGGACCAGATGCCATGATCTTAGTTTAATATTGAGTTTTACGTCAGCTTTTTCACTCTTCTCCTTCACCCTCATTAAGAGGCTCTTTAGTTCCTCCTCAATTTCTGTCTTAGAGTGGTATCATACGCATACCTGAGCCTGTTGATAATTCTCCTGACAATCTTGATTCCAGCTTCCAACTCTTCCAGCCTGGCATTTCACATGATGTACACTGCATATAAGTTAAATAAACAGGGTGAAAATAAACAGCCTTGTTGTACTCCTTTCTCAATCCTGAACCCTGTTCCACACAGGGTTCTAACTGCTGATTCTTGACCAGTGTTTTTTTTATTCATGTGGAAGTCTCCAATATTGCTGCTCTCTTACAACAGCTCTCCTCTGCACTGAAAACTTTCCATTGTGTGCTTGACCTGTGTAATCCCTTTTTTCAACATTCCTTTGGGTGCTAGCTTTCAAGATCAATTTGTCTTCATCTGGGATGAGAGGCAATGAACCTTTCAGGCGTTGCCTCAGGGTTATTTACAGTCCTATCATTTGTTATAGTTTGGTCAGTCAGGACCTAGAAATCTGGTGAATGTCCCCCCTTGAGTTGGAATTATTTCATTAGGTTGATGTCACCATGGTAACCTGTGATGACTTGTCCCTTCTCTCCCACACTGCTGCCTTTTTATAGACACATTTACAGAACCAAAGATGGGAAGTCAACACTGACAAGATCCAGGGAGCCAGGTAGTAAGTAAAGTTTGGGGGAGTTATTTGGTTAGGTAAGACAAAAGTTATCCCAGCCTCGGTTATCAATAAAAGCCAAGCCTTAGCCACACCAGCCAGTCAAGGAATTGCAATCCTTTCCGGGATCACTGGAATGTGATCCTCTCCTACTGTATTTGGCACGAATAATTTGGCTCTTACAGTACTCTCTGGGCTTCTCTGACAGCTCAGTTGGTAAAGAATCTGCCTGCAATGCAGGAGACTATGGTTCAATTCCTGGGTCAGGAAGATTCACTGGAGAAGGGATAAGCTACCCATTCCAGTATTCTTGGGCTTCCCTGGTGGCTCAGAAAGAATCCACTTGCATTGCGGGAGATCTGGGTTCAATCCTTGGGTTGGGAAGATCCCCTGGAGAAGGGAAAGGCTACCTACTTCAGTATTCTGGCCTGGAGAATTCCGTGGACTGTATAGTCCATGGGGTCGCAAAGAGTTGGGCACAACTGAGTGACATTCTCTTCACATAGTACTCTCTGGTTAGAAAGAGACAAAAATGGGATTAGGGCAGCCACCATTAGGAAGCCTTTGAAAGGTCCAAAATTGCAGTAAAACAAGGTCAAGCTCTGGGCATATGTATATGGAATGCTGCCTGTGAATTAGATGTAAACTTGTACCTAGAAGGTTTTGGCTAGGGTCTGTGGGAAAGGCAGGAATGGAAATGCATCCCACTGTGATTTTAGTCTCAGTTGTGGAAGGGACCCCAGGTGAAGTAAAGTTCTATTGGAAAACAGCTCCTAGTCATCCTGGCCCTGCAGTAAACAGGCCTCATCATCGACTTACTCAGTTCAGTTCAGTCGCTCAGTCGTGTCCAACTCTTTGCGATCGCATGAATCACAGCATGCCAGGCCTCCCTGTCCATCACCAACTCCTGGAGTTTATTCAAACTCACATCCATCGAGTTGGTGATGACATCCAGCCATCTCATCCTCTGTTGTCCCCTTTTCCTCCTGCCCCCAATCCCTCCCAGCATCAGAGTCTTTTCCAATGAGTCAACTCTTCGCATGAGGTGGCCAAAGTGTTGGAGTTTCAGCTTTAGCATCAGTCCTTCCAATGAACACCCAGGACTGATCTTGACTTATTAGTGTATGCTCAAACTTTACTGCCAGTAGGTAAATGGCTTAAGAACATGCTTCTTAAACAAAAAAGTAACTGTGCCCAAGTAAGCACACTGCAAAAGTGGCACCCATATCTGCAACAGGTAATGTGCACAATTCAAATCTGCCACCTATGGAATTACATTCCGTCTTTGGGCCAGTGTCTTACACGCATCCAGATATAGCTCCTCAGACACCACCCATGTCTCCTCTTCTCTCAGCCAAGTCAAAAAGAGAATTAGGACTCCCTCCATCCTGAGACATGCTTCACAATGGCAGCAGTCAAAGCAATACCTGTACGTGGCCCAGTGCAGCAGTTCTCCTGGATTTCAATGTCACTTGGTTTGAAGAAGACATTAAGCACAGCAGGCAACAGGCTAAACTGAGGGTAGTAAGGACTATGGTAACTCAGGAATCTATGCCCTTCTACACAAACACAGACAGATGGACTGTGTGAAGGGTCTGACCATGTGGATGCCACAACATATCAGAAAAGTTAGACTATCTTGTGACAGCCCCTTTGGGGAGCTGACCTATGGAGGGACATATGGGATGTGCGCACACGACCCAATGCTGTCATCAAGGTAAGACGCATCTCTGTATATTCTCCAACTACACTACTAACCACAAAGCAGACACCTTAGCCAAGGCAGGAGCTGTTCTCCTGGAAGACTTAAAGATTTCCTTGGATATGGCACAGTGGCTTCACTGAAAACTGACAGACACTGAGGCCCCAAAACCACCTGGGAGATAGCCAAGAGGTTCCACCTCTACATCAAATACACTAAAGGGCAGGCATTTGACAGGGACTGCCCCGCTGTAGCTTGTGGTGACAACCCTTGAGACATATTCCTGGTCACATCAGATTAGCCACTAGCCCAGTGACCAGATGATAAGTGGACTATATCAACCCCTTGCCTTTATCAGAAGGACACAAGTGTGACTGACCTGTGCAGATACAGAGACCTGACCCCAGTAAAAGAGCAAACCAGAAAGCCACTATTAGGGGCTTGGGGCTTGACCAAGTTAGAAAGTATGTACTGGGTCCCCATTTATATAGATAGCCACCAAGGGACCTATATCACTGGGCATGACGTAAAGGAATGGGCTGAAGCCCATGAGGTTTTATCGACCTTCCATCTGCCATATAACCCAAGAGATGCAGGGTTGGTGGAAAGAACTGAAAGAGACATTGAAGAAGCTTTCTTCAGATGAGTCTTTAAGAGGCTATCTTGACTACTATTAGAGGCCATCTGGCTGTTAAACACCAAACCACAGCAGGCCACATGTCTGCTTCTGAGAGGCTGACTGTACCTATTCTACCAACCAGATCCTTAAAATTTCAAGTATTAGAAGAAGGACTGAGACCTATCCAGTGGGATGCAGGTCTTATCCTAGGAGTGCCACAGAACCTCCTACCTGGGAAGATTATTTTAGATTGGAGATGTAATGGTATACCCCTCACAGGGTTTGGCATTCTTTTACCTTGGGGACAAGGGCTAGGCTAGGCCTTGACATAGTAATTCCTCAATCTTTCTAAGTGAAGGCCCAGAATAACCAAGGTTATCTCCCATATAGAAATCAAATGGGAGACTGAAATAGGGCTTCTTTTATGGGCCCCTACTAAAGCTCCCACATACAATATCTCCCTGCCTGGTTCTAATCTAAAGGGACAAAATGTCTGGTATTGTCCTTTGGGAAAAGTGCCGAAGTCCAGGGTGATCCTGGCTCAGAACAAACTACAGTATACTTTCTGAATGAAAATTTGTCTTTCTTGCTATCTTTAAAAGGCCTTCCCCAGTGGCTCAGACAATAACGAATCTGCCTGCAGTGCAGAAGACCCAGGTTCTGGGTCAGGAAGATCCCCTGGAGAAGGGAGTGACTATCTACTCCAGTATTTTTGCCTGGAAAATCCCATGAATAAAGGAGCCTGGTGGGGTTGCAAAGAGTCAGACATGGTTGAACAACTAAGGCAAGCACAACCTTTAAAACACTTATTATCCTTAGTGTTTTCCTTCTAGGATTAGTGCCACATACCTCCACTATTGCGTTCCTGTCCTGGGCCACCACCTATGCTGACATCCACAATTGCTCTGACTTACAGGTGTATGGATTGCTGCCAATGTCCATTGCTGAAGTAATGTCAGGGGTCGTTGTCTTTTAACCTTATAACATGGGGACAATGTTTGGGGATGGCAGGTAAACTCTTGATATCTGGCTCTAGAGTGTTCTTGGAAGAAGGGTGGATAAAGATAGTGCGGGCCATATTGTAGCTGAACCATACGGCTCCACCTTTTCAGCTCCATCTAGGTCTGCAGTCCTTTCCACCTGACTGAGATTTAGCCTAACTCACAAACTAATGCACTCAAGCCAGATTGAGTTCCCTTTACCCTTGCCTTCATTTAAAATGAAAGCTGGAAGAGTGCCTTTGGCTGAGATGGTTAAGTAGGGTGGGTGCCCCCAGTTCTAGACTGTGGATATGCTTCTCACTTGGTAGTCAGATTCTGTTTTTACTTTTGGCTCCTTTAGAACCCCCTGTATCCCTTTTGGCAGTGCAGAGTACAGTTGTCAATGCCTCTGGATCTTCTGTCCACCCATCTTTTCTGCCTATATGTTACCCACAGTAAACTTCATAACAGAAACTTCATTTGCTTGCTCCTTTTTTCAGTCTCAAAATTCCTTCTCAGTTCAGAGGCTATTACTCAATATCTTCACCTCCTAACAGAGAAAAATGAACTAAACGGATATAGCTTGATGAAATACTGGGTGATTTTTATTTTGTGCTTATATCTATTTGCAATTACATGACAAACATTATTTTAACTCACANGAGAACAAACTACAGTATACTTTCTGAATGAAAATTTGTCTTTCTTGCTATCTTTAAAAGGCCTTCCCCAGTGGCTCAGACAATAACGAATCTGCCTGCAGTGCAGAAGACCCAGGTTCTGGGTCAGGAAGATCCCCTGGAGAAGGGAGTGACTATCTACTCCAGTATTTTTGCCTGGAAAATCCCATGAATAAAGGAGCCTGGTGGGGTTGCAAAGAGTCAGACATGGTTGAACAACTAAGGCAAGCACAACCTTTAAAACACTTATTATCCTTAGTGTTTTCCTTCTAGGATTAGTGCCACATACCTCCACTATTGCGTTCCTGTCCTGGGCCACCACCTATGCTGACATCCACAACTGCTCTGACTTACAGGTGTATGGATTGCTGCCAATGTCCATTGCTGAAGTAATGTCAGGGGTCGTTGTCTTTTAACCTTATAACATGGGGACAATGTTTGGGGATGGCAGGTAAACTCTTGATATCTGGCTCTAGAGTGTTCTTGGAAGAAGGGTGGATAAAGATAGTGCGGGCCATATTGTAGCTGAACCATACGGCTCCACCTTTTCAGCTCCATCTAGGTCTGCAGTCCTTTCCACCTGACTGAGATTTAGCCTAACTCACAAACTAATGCACTCAAGCCAGATTGAGTTCCCTTTACCCTTGCCTTCATTTAAAATGAAAGCTGGAAGAGTGCCTTTGGCTGAGATGGTTAAGTAGGGTGGGTGCCCCCAGTTCTAGACTGTGGATATGCTTCTCACTTGGTAGTCAGATTCTGTTTTTACTTTTGGCTCCTTTAGAACCCCCTGTATCCCTTTTGGCAGTGCAGAGTACAGTTGTCAGTGCCTCTGGATCTTCTGTCCACCCATCTTTTCTGCCTATATGTTACCCACAGTAAACTTCATAACAGAACTTAATTTGCTTGCTCCTTTTTTCAGTCTCAAAATTCCTTCTCAGTTCAGAGGCTATTACTCAATATCTTCACCTCCTAACAGAGAAAAATGAACTAAACGGATATAGCTTGATGAAATACTGGGTGATTTTTATTTTGTGCTTATATCTATTTGCAATTACATGACAAACATTATTTTAACTCACATAGCTGTATTAGCTTATGTAACCCTCAAAACGAATATAAGAGGTAGGGACTATTGTTATCTCCACTCTACAAATGAAGAAATTGAGAAACAAAGAGGTTCCTGTGGTCTAGTTCCACACCCATGCTCCTCAAGAGTAAGCAAACTGGCTATTGTTATAAAACAGGCTAACAAATGAATAAAACTTCTTTGAGAGGAACTGGTTTTCTTCTCTGACTTGAATAAAATCAAGTGAGGAATTCAGGTTTCTGACTGTTATGCCACAAACAGCATACCTAAAAAAGCACAGCTTTGGCACCCTCTCTCATGGGGCCTTGCTTTGCGAATTGCTTCTAGATGCACATTCTCGACATCACAAGGCTGTTTTGAACACTCCACGTGCTAATATATATATTAGCATTAATATATATATGTGTGTGTGTGTGTGTGTGTACACACATATATACATACATACATGCAGGGTGGACCAAACTACTAACAGAACATGAGCAAGGCTTATCTCTGCTAAGATATACCTAGGCAACTCCCACATTGTGACTTATTTTCCTAGCTCAGATCATTTGAAACACTACTTACATGCTAACATCAAACCTTTTGTCTGACAAAAGAATGGTAAAGTGTGTCTAAGAAATAAACCAATGTGGATTGGGGTGGAGCTGCCAGCTGGGTTTGAGCACTTTGATTCTCTTTCACCAAAGATTTCAAAACAGTATCAGTATCTGTTTCAAACTAGACCATTTCTCACTGGACCAATCAGATTCTGTCTCTTCAAATCTCAATTTGCTTCCTGCAGTGGTCAGTGAGTCACTAAATGAGTTGGAACTGTAACACCTAAATTTGCAAAGTACATTCCACTAGTATATGGAGAAACAAAAAATTCTTCAAAGTAAAGAAGAATAAGGTTATAGAAAGGACCACATTAAAAGGAGAAGACAGGAAAAATTATACAATTTCAATCATCTTATTTCACTCACAATATACTTGCAGGCTGCCAAAATTTTCATAGATTATAAAAGACCATATAACCCCACTTATAGCGAAGAGTAAAACCAGAGACAGAGCCAAACTTGATATCACCATCTCTAAAAGTGAAATCTAACAACAGCAATAATTTCCCCCTGTATATGCTGTATCTTTTACAAAAGGCCTATAAACAGTGATATGCAAATATCTTTAACCACAGGTTTTCCCCAAAAAAGCTAAATGCATGTACGTGTTGTGTGTACATAATTTATTATAAATTTTATTATTGATATAAAGTATGTATAGATAAGCACACAATTTACAAATAATAATATATATAATACTTTTCTTATAAATTCTGTAGAGCCAACTGTTCCCTTAAGATTATTCTAGTTCAGTCAGAACAACACGCTAAATTCCACTAAAAAAAAAAATGTAAACTCTAGACTTTTAGGAGGGACACTTTCTCAGTTATGGGATGGCTTTATCTGCTAACACTAGGTTATGGTCATCTAAGCCTAAAGGCACTCCCTATGCTTAGAACAATTAAATTATACCAAAGAAAATCAACTTAATAACACTAGAAAATTAGCCTGGGTATCTTATGAAAACTGCCAGTGTACCGTGTCTCTTCAACACAGCAATTGATATGGGACAGATTGGGTTAGAAGACTAGAAATAAACTGGTTGGCAACTAATGGGACCCAATAGCTTTGTGGGTTCAATTTATGACCCTGGCTTTTGCCAAGAGGGCTAGGAAGGTATACTTTAGGATACCCTTAGAATCAAGGCCATTTATGTACAAACTTAGATGTAACTCCAGCAAATTTACGATCAATATGAGCCTGAAGAACCAAGAGATCTGTATTTCACTGGTATGATCATTTAGCAGCTACTTTTGCACCTCCTTTGCAATGTGAGAAAATATTATTTCTCACATTGAAGCCTTAACAGAATTCACTCAAAAGGCCTTAAAGATAGCAGCCAGGCTATGAGTCTGCTAAATTCTGAGTCTCTACGTGGAGAAAAGCTGTATTACAAAATGGTATGGCCCTTGATATCCTTAGCACATCCCAAGGGGGCAACAGTGCTATAATTCAAACTAAATGTTATGTTTTCATACCAAATGAATCTTCTAATATAACACATTTAATGACTCACAGGAAAAATTATGTTGTTGCCTTAGATGATCCACTTCCTAGCCTTGGTGATCTTTTAGGGAGGCAGTTTGGTGTTGGAAGCTCATAATCCCTACTTGTAACTTTAACAAGTTATTAGCTATATTGCTTGTAATCTGTTTATTTCATAAGATTGTTTTCTCTTCTATTAGATGATATATAACCAGGCCCAGCCAAATTAATGACAGCTAAACAACTTGAAGAAACAGATCACGTTTATAATGTAGAATAATAGTAATAGTGTGATTCTAGATAGAAATAGGAAGAAACAACAAGGGAAATGTCTCCTGAATCCTATTAGGTTAGAAGATAGAGGATTCAGAGAATCTTTTTATTATCTATCAATGGGCCTAATCCAGAAATTAACACCTGGAATGACTTACCAACAAAAAATTTCCACCTGACCTAGGATCAATCTCCCAGCAACATGGGACAAAAGAAACAATGGTTATGAAATATCTCCCAATATGGTCGAATTTCCAACCATGGGGAGAGACTATGAAATGAAATGTTTTCTCCTCTATGCTGTACAAGTAAACAAATATTTTCCAAATGCAAATTTCTGAGCTCAGGTGAAAGAAAGTCAGTTATTTGAAAGCCATCAGCTACTTCCTCCCTAGTAAGCACACAGGAGCTAGAGGGAAGTGAGAGGCAGGTGGCCATCTGCCACATTCACCATCTTTTACAGTATACAAGGAACTAGTATGTGAATAATAAAGGAAGCAGGATTGGCCCCAGAGAGCTAGATGCATATGAATGAAATGATTTCACAAGCCTGTATGCTTGCAGCTTCCCATATATAGAAGATCATTAAATCTCTTTATTTAGAAGATCTCTAAATCTCTTCTCATACATAGAAGATCACTTTATCTCATTAGATCACTAAATCTCTTTAGATTTAACCTCTAAATCTCTTGAGAGATTTAACTTTCTCTTAATTAACAGTAATCTTTTAACATTCAGATTACCTGACCCTCCTGTATATACCTTGGCTCCTTGGCTTCCTCTGAGTCAGTGTCTCTCAGGGTCACCCGAGATACTGTCTCCCAGGCTTGAGTCCTAGCATTCTCACCAAATAAAACTTTAACTCTCAACTTTTAGATTGCATGTGCTTTTTTTTTTTAATTGACAGTATTGTTAATCCNAACAGTAATCTTTTAACATTCAGATTACCTGACCCTCCTGTATATACCTTGGCTCCTTGGCTTCCTCTGAGTCAGTGTCTCTCAGGGTCACCCGAGATACTGTCTCCCAGGCTTGAGTCCTAGCATTCTCACCAAATAAAACTTAACTCTCAACTTTTAGATTGCATGTGCTTTTTTTTTTTAATTGACAGTATTGTTAATCCAAACCAAGTAACTATAGTCATAGAGACATAAACTCATGAAACCAGTAAATTAAAACTTTTGGTGTATAGAGAAATGGTAAAAGAAAAAAAAAAAGTCTGGTAAAGAATTTCCAAAAGACAATCCATAAGCCTTCTATAATATGAGGTGTCTGACAAGACATACAGATGACCAACAAAGAGATGAAAATATGCTCAACACCACATATTAGAGAAATGCAAATCAAAATTACAACAAGGTATCACCTCTTATCAGTCAGAATGGCCATCATCAAAAAATCTACAAACAATAAATGCTGGAGAGGATGAGGAAAAGGGAATCCTTCTGCACTACACGTAGGAAGGAGTAAAATATAGATTTCTTAAAAAACTAGGAATAAAACTTCCATATGACCCAGCAATCCCACTCCTGAGGATATACCCGGAGAAAACTTCACCTCTTATCAGTCAGAATGGCCATCATCAAAAAATCTACAAACAATAAATGCTGGAGAGGATGAGGAAAAGGGAATCCTTCTGCACTACACGTAGGAAGGAGTAAAATATAGATTTCTTAAAAAACTAGGAATAAAACTTCCATATGACCCAGCAATCCCACTCCTGAGGATATACCCGGAGAAAACCATAATTCAAAAAGATACATGTACCCCAATGTTCATAGCAGCACTATTTACAACAGCCAGGACATGGAAACAACCTATGTATCCATCAACAGATGAATGGATAAAAAAGATGTGGTACACATAGAATATCACACAGCCATTAGAGGAACAAATGTGGGTCAGTGGTAGTGAGGTGGATGAACCTACAGCCTGTTGAACAGAGTGAAGTAAATCAGAAAGAGAAAAACAAATATACATTAACACATATATGTGGAATCTAGAAAAATGGTACTGCTGAACCTATTGCACGTCAGGAATAGAGACACAGATGTAAAGAAGAGACTTGTGGACGCAGTGGGGAAAGGAAAGAGTGGGACGAACTGAGAGCATAGCACTGACAAACATACTACCGTGTGTAACATAGGTGTTAGAGGGAAGCAGCCGTATAATATGGGAACTAAGTTCCATGCTCTCTGGTGAGTCAAGTTGTTGTATAACAGAAACCAGCATAACAGTGTAAAGCAATTATCCTCCATATATATATATATATGAGGGGTCTGAGAAGACTGCAGTGCCAAGAAGGCCTGACATCTTGTCAGCTTGCTGGGGTGGGTGGTACAAGTTGAGAATGAATCACTAATGACACTATACAAAGCAAACAGAAATTTCTGACTACTAGGTTCAGTGTTGATTTATTCACAGATTTGCTCATTTCACCAATATATATTTTTTTAGTTTAACGTGTGTAAACCAGCACATGGTAAACATGCTACAGGTACAGATTCCTGGGCCTTAGTTCTAGGCATTTTCATTCAGTAGATCTAGTTTGGAATCTAAGAGTCTATATTTTAACAAGCAAACCTTTATCCCTTGCCAGATGATTCATTCAGAGAATTACAGCATCTAGCATTTATTGACTACTTATTCTGTGCCAAGTTCAGAATGCATAGACATGAAAGAGACAAAAATTCTCCTCAAGAAGACTACAGAGACCAGTAATTATAACTGTGATATTGGTACATATTAGTTGCTTTGAATGCTAAGTTGCTCAGTCATGTCCGACTCCTTGCAACCCACGGACTGTAGCCTGCCAAGTTCCTCTGTCCATGAGATTTCCCAGGCAAGAATACTGGAGTAGGCTGTCATTTCCAGCTGCTCTGAGAATATAGGAAAATACAGCTTGGGAGAGGAGCATGATAGAAAATTATGTTATATCTGAGTCTGGAAGAAGGAGACAATGCTAATCAAGAAAGGAAGGGAATGGAGGAAGGGACATTCAGGTCAGAGAAAAGCATGTGCACAGCCACACACACAAAGAAAGTTTGGTTGAACAGGATAACAGAACATGCTTTGGGACCATACCTCTTAGTACTGTTCTGCAGTCAACTTTTATCTGGCACCAGCTTTTGCATATATAAGCACATAGTTGTTAGGCTATTGTGAAATGGAGTATTTCCTGCTATATCAACTAATAAGGATATCACAGCAATCTGTGATTCTGGCCCTCCAAATGTGAATTTCTGAGCCCAGAGGGCACCCAAGAAAAACAATCCAGCAGCCATCAACCAGTCCCCCTGGTGAGCACCTTGTCCCAGATAGCTGGGATGCATATGAAAGGAATATTTCAGTAAGCCCAGACTCTTGCATCTTCCCATACATAGAAAAGTGCTAAATTCCTTAACTTGGGACATCTGGTTTTCCATAATTAACAATAATCTTTTGATGTTCAGACTACCTTTCCCTTGTTGCAAACTTCCATATAACCTGACTCCTCCCTGTCCCTCCTAGGAGCAGTTTTCTCAGAGTCACTTGAGAAGCTGTCTTCTGGGCTTGAAGTCCTAAAAATTCCTACCAAATAAAACATAACTCTCAACTTGTAGGTGATGACTATTTTTTAAGTCGACACTATGTTCAGTCATAGAGCTTATGTGAGGAGTAGTGGGAGATTAGGCAAGACAGTTAAAGCCAGGTCTGCTGCTGCTGCTGCTAAGTCATTTCAGTCGTGTCCGACCCTGTGCGACCCCATAGACGGCAGCCCACCAGGCTCCTCCGTCCCTGGGATTCTCCAGGCGAGAACACTGGAGTGGGTTGCCATTTCCTTCTCCAATGCATGAAAGTGAAAGTGAAGTCGCTCAGCCAAGTCGGACTCTTAGAGACCTCATGGACTGCAGCCTACCAGGCTCCTCTGCCCATGGGATTTTCCAGGCAAGAGTACTGGAGTGGGTTGCCATTGCCTTCTCCTAAAGCCAGGTCAGGAAGTGCTTTTTAGAATTCCTAGTACAAAATAGGCACTCATTACTTTCCACTTTGTATTCTGCCTTCCACACTAGATTTTTAAATTAATTTTATTACCATTATAGGATTATTGCTTCATTAAGATTCACTTGTGATATCTAATCTACAAAGTCTAGAAATATAGACTGCTATCCCAGTTTCTCATTGGCTTACCAAATGATATGACAATAACAAAATCATCAAAACAATGTGTGAGAAACAGTGCAACAAAGCAAGGTCTCAGGGAAAACAGTTAATTACTGCATATTACTTTTCCCATTGTTTTTACCTTTATTTTATATTACTATGTTTTCAGAATAAAACAGGAATGTTATTTTATGTTTCTAAGGTTGTGTCATTTCATCTATAGACATCTCAATTAAGTAACCCAATAACTTAAAAATCTTAAAACTTACAATTTAACAAATTTTTAAAATGAATGCAAGAAGAGCTGAATAATGAGTAGAAGGTAAGTTAAAGAGTAGAAGCTTTATCTCTGCATAAATATAGCTAGAAAATATTTGTCACTTTAACACACCAACTTTGTAGCTACTACAGAAACTCCACTGCTCTATCTCTCATAAAACCATGCCAATCTGTCTTGTCTCCGCTCATGCTCCATTTCCTCTTTGTAGCACATTCTGAGTACTCTGTTCCACAATGATATCTTCCATTTCTTTTCATGAACCTCATCTTTGGATTTAGTCCTATGTTATTATATGTTATATTTATCTCCCAAGAAGATTTCACTTTTTTAGAGAACTTCTCATGCATTTGTCATGGAACATGGCATAGTGCTAAACATAAAAGACACTCAAACACTTCCTTAAGTGAATAGACTAAATGATTTCCACGAATTATATTTAACTTCAAGCTTTAATTGTTGATTTTCTCACCTCACTTATATTTATCTCCCAAGAAGATTTCACTTTTTTAGAGAACTTCTCATGCATTTGTCATGGAACATGGCATAGTGCTAAACATAAAAGACACTCAAACACTTCCTTAAGTGAATAGACTAAATGATTTCCACGAATTATATTTAACTTCAAGCTTTAATTGTTGATTTTCTCACCTCACTCAAAATGAAGATGCAAACATCATAAAGCTTTTAAAAAATCTTAGACTGGGCACAATGAAAGGAGGTTATCAAAAGGGTTATCAGCAAATCATCAGAAGTCTTCAATATGGAAAAGCAAGGTGCTTCCTTGCTCTGCTTGCCAATGGTAAGGCTAAAGGACCTACAACTGTGCCTTGCTGCTAGATAAAATCCCTACAGCAGACAGTCTAGGAAATATGCTCTTTATATATATCAAAGAATAAAGAGAAAGAACAGATATCCTGAAGCTGCTTCTATCTGTGTCTTCTTTAACCATTTATTGAAGCTCAAAACAGAAGGACTATTTACAGAATTCCATAGCTGAACCATATGCAATACACTGATTCAATAAATACTACTTCCAATATCATAATAATAGCTAATATTTTTAACTCTTTCATGTCTACATTGTTAGTGTTTTTCAGTTATCATTTTATTATACTCTGATAACACCCTATATAAGATAAATGCCAAAAATATCATTTTAGACATCAGAATATATATAAAGCCAGAATGTATAACCAGATCTCTTATGCCAAAGCCCCAGGGACACCATCATCAACAATATAAGTACTACAAGTACTTGGGCTTTCTTCCAGAACGTTTTTATTTGAACATTAAAAATTAAAAACAATACATGAAATCAATGGTATCAAAAAAAGGGGCTGAAACAAGGGGCTCTCCAGGTTCTGAGATAGCAAGCTGAAAGAAACTGGATTCAAGCCAATTGACCAAGATTCCCAGCACCACAGCAAACACCCATCAGAGCGGGGACAGAGAGTGGTTAAATACGGACCTTATTGGCAGGAAGACTAGCTAAAGTATAATTTCCCCACAACCCCTAAAAAGTTTATGGGAAATTCAGACTTAACTTGCATTTGTATTCATTCCTCATACAGGCCACATGCCATTCAGATTTACAGGATTTCAGCAGAAAATAAGAACTCTAGAAAATGCTGTCATTGTAGGACTTCAGGCTATGCATTACCTGTTAAATACTGATAACCTCCCTCTAGCATCCAAAGCCAGCTTCAGAAAGGAAAAAAAAA
>SJYX01012023.1:408305-482782 GCA_006410675.1 Oreotragus oreotragus | reverse complement strand
AGAGGCAGGTTAGGTGGTCTGGTATTCCCATCTCTTTCAGAATTTTCCACAGTTTATTGTGATCCATATTATTCAGCCTTAAGAGGAGGCTAAAGGAAATTCTGACATACGTTTAACAGCATAGATTGACCACAAAGACATCACGTTAAGTTCACAAGCTACACACAAAAGGAAACATATTGTATGATTCCACTGAGGGGAGGTTCCTAGAGTAGTCAAACAGAGACTGAAAGTAGACTGGTGGTTCCTCGGGCCTGTAGGGGGTGGGGAATGGGGAATTAGTGTTTAATGGGTGCAAAGTTTCAGTTTCCAGAGACTGAAAAGCTTTGAGGGTGGTGATGGTAACAGTATAAATGTACTGAATGCCACTGAACTGTATACTCTTAAAAATGGCTAATATGGTAAACTTCATGTATATTTTTGCCACAATAAAAGAATCACTAAAAATCAGATATCCTGTTTTCTATGTCCAATATAAGTTTGAAGAATGAAAATCAAAAGGACCGAAGGTGGTGGTAGAAAGGGGTTAGAGATAATTTAGTTCTAAACAGACACTTCTGGATGTCACTGGGATTGAGAGAGACTGAAAAGTAAATTACTTTTTCCTGGTGTGACTCAGTTGATCTAATGTCCTGTCAGGGGTGCCAGTTACTGCCCTCTTGCAGATCACCAGGGGGAGGAGCCCCCATGGTGAGAGACAGCACTAGAGCTGGGGATGGCTCTCTCAGGGTAGGGAGTGGGAGGTGGCTTGCCTTCCTCCCTGCCTGGGAGGCTGAACAAGGGCCAGGCATGCCTCCCAAAGTAGAAGTATCTGGAATGTTCCATAGGGGAACTGGGAGCAGGGAAGGCTTCCTAGAGTAGGCAGGACTTGAGATGGGCCCTAATGGAAGGAGAGGAGCTGGTGTGCCCAGGTATGTGTGTGTCATAGCAGGATAACAGCAGGGAGACTGGGATGAATAAGCTGAAGCTCCAATACTTTGGCCACCTGATGCGAAGAGCCAACTCACTGGAAGAGCCCCCGATGCTGGGAAAGATTGAGAGCAGGAGAAGAAGCGGGCAGCAGAGGATGAGATGGTTGGATGGCATCACCGACTCATTGGACACGGGTTCGAGCAAACTCCGGGAGATGGCAAGGACGGGGAAACCTGGTGTGCTGCAGTCCATAGGGTTGCAAAGAGTCGGACACGACTGAGTGATTAAACAACAACAATGGCAAACATATCCTGAACTGGGTGGAAGTAGTGACCGGATGGGGCTAGACAAGGAAGGCACTGGGAGCCACTGCCGGCTCCTTGAGCTGGGGGTGTGTCTTGGCAGTGAGTTCCAGAATCTGGAGTGCAGGGCTATGTAACCAGCACCCCCAAAAGGCAGGGCGTAGTGAGGCAGGCCCAGATCCAAGATGAAAAATAAAGGGGATTTTGGGTGAACAGGGCTTCCTCCTGGGCCCTGAGAGCAGCTGCTGGTGATGCAACCCCAGAGGTGGCCAGGAGAACTCAGAAAGGAAGAGCCTAGAGGTCAAGGGCTGGGTCATGGCCACAGAAAACCGAAGTGCAGAGGAGGGTGAGAATTTGTCCGAGTCACCCAGCAGGAATGCGGCCAAGGGGTCAAGCATACAGGTGTCCCTGCAAAGTCACTGCACTGCAGCTGGGGTGGGAGCCTGCACGAGGGCCTGCGCCTCCCTCAAGTCTCTCTGTCCTGCAAGGAGCAGCTCCCTCCTTCCTCCCACCAAGGCCACCTGAACTACCTATGAGCTGTGCTTGGCGGAGGCTGCAGGGGCCCCAGCGTGAGGGTAGAGAGGAGGGAGACCGTGTTGGGACCTGCCTGTTTCTCTCTGTTGCTGCATCCCTGTCTCATCCCTGGGGGTAGAAAAGCTCGTTCCTGAGTCAGAATTTTCCCAGGGAGTCCGGCTGGGCCCCTGGCAAGAGAGAGCACCCTGTCTTCTCTCCGACACACGGGCACTTCTTCCTGTTGCTCAGGGTTCTGCGGAGGAAGCGGCAGACCCCTGGCTCAAGGAGCAGCTGGCTACCTTCCAGCCCCCCAGTTCTGGCCACATCTTCTGATCTGTACTCTCAGTGAGGCCTTTCTCCAGAGGGCTCTGGACTGGGTAGCTCTGGGTCAGGCCTTTGTCCTCCCCGCCACACCCCGAGGCCCCAGGCACCCCTCCTCTGTGAAACCAGAGGGCTTCACAAACACTTCCAGGGACTCTGCGGCACTACCCTTGATAAGCCCCACGTGACCCCACGAAGTGGTACTGTCACTGTCTCCATTGTGCAGAGGGGAAACTGAGGCTCAGAGAGTTTCCATCACTTGCGCTAAGTTACTCAGCCAGGAAATGGTGGGCCCGGGTTGGAACCCAGGCAGTGTGACCCCGTGCCTTCCTGAGGTCTTTACCATCAACCGCCTCATCGATCCATGGCTCAGGCAGGGATCATTCTCCTTTTTCTACTCCGGAGGAAACTGAGACCCAGAGAGCCCTCATCTCTGGCCCGAGGGTTCAGAGCCGAGTGGGTCTTGAACCCTGACAGGTGCCCCCAACATTGTTCTCCTCCCTCTCTCTCCACTGACGCCCAGTATCTCTGCAAATGTGCAGCTGCCTCCAGGAAGTGCTCTGGGGGGTTTGCTATCAAAGGGTGAGCTGGGTGTGGCTATCAGCTCAGATGAAACAAACGGGCTTCTTCTAGTGAAAGAAGAAGTGCAGGGAGCGTGTGCTGTGCTGGAGTGGGGTGACGGAGCAGAGGCCGCCTGCCCGCAGCGCAAAGGTTCCCAACTTCCCCTTCTTCCTGCAGAAGGCCGCGGACGGGGCAGCAAGACGGCAGCAGCCGCACAGGTCAGACCCTCTGTCTGTTTCTCTCCATGCTCCGCCCTTCCTAGACTCTGTCCTGACCCTTGGGTCCCCAGCGGGCACTGGGCGCACCCCTACCTGGGTGGTGGTTGGGCTGGTGACATCCCCAGAGCAGCAAGGTGGGGCTCACCTGCCTTCCTTCACTGGTTCCTGGGCCTCTGATGGCAATTCCTAACCTCAGGACTGTAGTCATCTATGTTTTTGGCTTTCTTTTGTTTTCCAGTGGTGGTGGGAACATATTTCTTTTTTTTTTTTAATTTGAAGTATATTTGATTTATAATGTCATGTTAACTCCTGTTGTACAGCAAAGTGATTCTGTTACAGATACATATGCATTCTTTTTCAAATATTCTTTTCCATTATGTTTTTTAAAGTTAACTAATTAATTAATCAATTCGATTTCGGCTGCGCGCGGGCTTTCTCTAGTTGGAGTGAGCAGGGGCTGCTCTGGTTGTGGTACGTGGGCTTCTCATTGCGGTGGCATGAGCCTCAGTAGTTGCGGTACGCCAGCTTAGTCAACCCCCAGGCATGTGGGATCTTCCTGGGCCAGGAATCAAACCTGTGTCCCCTGCATTGGCAGGCAGATTCTTAACCAGCGGACCATCAGGGAAGTTCCCAAGACGGTTTATCATAGGATTTTGAATATAGTTCCCTGTGTTATACATGAGTATCTTGTTGTTGAGATCTATGTTTTTGAAAAATAGATGATTCAATTAAGGAGTAGTTAGGATCTGGGTTCAAACCTTTACTCCCCTTACCCGCTTTGTGGCCTGGGGCAAGTCACTGAACTTTGCTTTTCTCAACCTCAGTTTCCTCATCTGTAAAATGGGGCTAGTCCAGTAGCCTGCATCTCAGGTGACGGGGTGAGGGGCTGGCACAGAGTTGATGTTGGGCAGATCAGAGCAGGCGCAGTTCCTCTGAGTGCCCTGGACTGGAGCCTGGGGACAGTGTGTCCCAGGCAAAGGCTCTGGATCTGATTAGGTCATAAACTCCCCTGTTGGGCCCTTGTGGGACCTTCTGTTGGGAAATAATAGCACCTGTCAGGGCTTCCCTGCAGAGACCACAGGTCTCTTCACCCAGGCCGTGGGGGAGGCGGAGGTGGGAATTCCAGTCTGGGGTTGGCAGCAGCAGCTGCTGAGAGGAGCACGTGGGGCCCCACCCCAGAGCACATGGCTCAGTGGGCTCTGGTACTGTTGGGGAGAGGGTGGGCTTTGGGGTACACAGCCAGCTCTGGAGAGGGAGAGGAAGGCAGGGGTTCTCTTGCTCAGTGCACTCCTGGCTGGGAATCTGGGTCAGAGCCTCAGATTCCCAGGAGTGTGGATCAAGGATATGGTTGTTTGAGTCTCTCTCCCTGGGAAATGTGCTTCTCAGGTGGTGCCAGAAGTAAAGAACTTGCCTCCAATGCAGGAGACATAAGAGACGTGGATTCAGTCCCTGGGTCGGGAAGATCCCCTGGAGGAGGGCATAGGTGAGGTGAAGTAGCTCAGTCGTGTCTGACTCTTTGCGACCCCGTGGACTGAAACCTACTAGGCTTCTCCATCCATGGGATTCTCCAGGCAAGAATACTGGAGTGGGTTGCCATTTCCTTCNATCCCCTGGAGGAGGGCATAGGTGAGGTGAAGTAGCTCAGTCGTGTCTGACTCTTTGCGACCCCGTGGACTGAAACCTACTAGGCTTCTCCATCCATGGGATTCTCCAGGCAAGAATACTGGAGTGGGTTGCCATTTCCTTCTCCAGGGGATCCATAGGCAATCCAATATTCTTGCCTGGAGAATCCCATGGACAGAGAAACCTGGTAGGCAACAGTCCCCAGGATCTCAAAGAGTCGGACACGAATGAAGCAACTTAGCACGCACGCCCTAGGAAATAGATGACCTTGGCCTCATTTTACAGTTGAGAAAACGTGCAGCACAGAAAGGTCAAGTTCCTTGCCTAACTTCACACTTAGGCGCTGAATACCGGAACTAGTTATAGAATTTACATCTCCCAAAAGCTCTGTTCTGCGTGCCACTTGTCCCCTCATGTTCTGTTGACCTGATTAAGGTTTTGTTCTTCCTGGTAGCAACTCAGCCCCCCAGCCACCTTTTGGAAGCTGCAGCATATCTCAGGGGAGAGCACTTGACTTGGAGTCTGGGTTTGTGTTTCAGCTTGCCCACTGGCTGCAAAAGAATCACAGGCAAATGGTTGTGTGGTATTCAGTTTTGCCACTGTCAAGCGGAACCTTCCTGGGACTCAGGTAGGGGAGTCCTGTTTCCTGTGCTGTGTGCTAAGTCGCTTCAGTCGTGTTTAACTCTGTGCAAACTTATAGACTGTAGTCCAGCAGGCTCCCCTGTCCATGGGGTTCTCCAGGCAAGGATACTGGAGTGGGTTGCCATGCCTACCTCTAGGGTATCTTCCCCTCCCAGGGACTGAACCTGAGTCTCCTGCATTGGCAGGTGGGTTCTTTACCACTGGCGCCACCTGGGAAGCCCCCTCCTATTTCCTGCTGCTGCTGCTGCTGCTGCTAAGTCGCTTCAGTCGTGTCCAACTCTGTGCGNAGGGTATCTTCCCCTCCCAGGGACTGAACCTGAGTCTCCTGCATTGGCAGGTGGGTTCTTTACCACTGGCGCCACCTGGGAAGCCCCCTCCTATTTCCTGCTGCTGCTGCTGCTGCTGCTAAGTCGCTTCAGTCGTGTCCAACTCTGTGCGACCCCATAGATGGCAGCCTACCAGGCTCGCCTGTCCCTGGGATTCTCCAGGCAAGAACAATGGAGTGGATTGCCATTTCCTTTTCCAGTGCATGAAAGTGAAAAGTGAAAGTGAAGTCGCTCTGAATAAGGCCTCAGATAGTGAATTGCGCTATTTGAGATGGCTGAATGAGAATGAGATGGCTGAGGGTGTGGGATAATGGTGAGTGGTGGTCTCTCTGAAAGGATGGGGAGGGTTGCAAGCAGAAGTGAAAATTGTGGTTTGCTCCTGGGAAAGGGGATGGAAACCACAGCTGCCATTTGGGTGCTTAGGGGAGGGATCACTTCTGCTTTGGCCTTAATTTCCCCAGCTGGGTGGGGGGATTAAACTCCTCTTCCCCCTGTGTCTGTCTGGCAGCAACATGGCCAAAGGCCTGGGGACCCAGTCTTAGGGTCCAGACTCTGGAGGTCAAGTCCACACCACTGGCTGAGCCTCAGTTTCCCCATCTGTACCCCAAGGGAATCTTTTCTGCATTCTTGGGTTCTCAGCTTTCTCACCAGAAATATTCCAGATGATCTTATTCAGTGGTTTCCTTTGTCCCCCTAAATCGTTTCTTTCAATCTCTGAGGTGCTGAGAGGGTAAGTGAATTGCCCAAATGAAAATAAAAAAATGAAACATTAAAAGTATTAGTATTGGCAGGAACTTAGGAGAATTCCTTTATAATGTTGGAATGGGGAAGGTCTTTCTACCTAAAACTCAAATATTAACCCAATAGCCAAACAAATAAGAACCCAACACTCCCACTCCATAGTCTTTATTCTCTTTTAAAACAAAAATAAACATACATATTAATCTATAGCATTAAGGGAATTCTCCAGGGGTCCAGTGGTTAGGACTCTGTGCTTCCACTGCAGGGGCATAGGTTGGGGAATTAAGATCATACAAGTCAAGTCACGTGATGCAGCAAAAAAAATAGTGTTAAGACAAATGGGTAACCACCAGGAAAAAATTCGAATCTATATTCCATACTCTAGGATCGATACAAATGGACTGGGGATGCCAGTATAAAAAAATGAAACCTTAAAAGTATTAGAAGAATCTTAGGCGAATTCCTTTATGATGTTGGAATGGGGAAGGTCTTTCTACCTAAAACTCAAAATCCAGAAGCCCAAAGAGAAAACACTGGTAATTTTTATTATAGAAAATTTTTATATCAAATAAAGAAAGCTACCTGGCCAAAAAAAAAAAAAAAAAGACCATATATAATGTCAAAAGGCAAATGATGAACGAGGAAAGATATTTGCAACTCATATAATAGACAAAGAGCTAATTTTCCTATTATGTAAAGAGTTTCTAGAGGTTGATAAGGAAAAGTCTAACCCGATACAAAAATGGGCAGATAATGAAGCTGCACATGCGGCAAATAAGGCAGGTGTTAATAACACCTGGAGGTATTGGAGTTTCAGCATCAGCACCAGTCCTCCCAATAAATATTCAGGACTGATTTCCTTTAGGATGGACTGGTTGGATCTCCTTGCTGTCCAAGGGACTCTCAAGAGTCTTCTCCAACACCACAGTTCAAATACCACAGTGAAGAAGTTCAAATACCACAGTGATTATGTTACACGAGCTATTTTCAACTTGTCCTTTCCATTCAATGGGCTCTCCAGGTGGCACAGTGGTAAAGAATCCGCCTGCCAGTGCAGGAGACCCAGGAGTTGGGGGTTCAATCCTTGCATTGGGAAGATCCCCAGGAAAGGGAAATGGCAACCCAGTATTCTTGCCTGGGGAATTTCATGAACAGAGGAGCCTGGTGGGCTACAGTCCATGGGATCACAGTGAAGAAGTTCAAATACCACAGTGATTATGTTACACGAGCTATTTTCAACTTGTCCTTTCCATTCAATGGGCTCTCCAGGTGGCACAGTGGTAAAGAATCCGCCTGCCAGTGCAGGAGACCCAGGAGTTGGGGGTTCAATCCTTGCATTGGGAAGATCCCCAGGAAAGGGAAATGGCAACCCAGTATTCTTGCCTGGGGAATTTCATGAACAGAGGAGCCTGGTGGGCTACAGTCCATGGGATTGCAAATACAGCTGAGCAGCAGGCATGGCATTCGACTCAATAATATTCTGCGCGCCTCTTCTATGTGGCTGTTTACATCACAATTCTTAGTATGAAATGGCAATCCATTGTACTATATTTAACTTTTAATTTTGAAAAAGTGATAAATTAGCAAGAAGTTGCAAAAATGTACACAAAAATTTTTGTGTACATTTCACCCAATCTTCTTCAATGGTAACATCTTTCATACCTAAGGTACAACATCAGAGCCAGGAAATTGATTTTGGTACAATTCACAACCTTTATTTGGATTTCATCAGTTTTTATACACTGACGTGTGTGTGTGTGTTTAATTTTATGAAATTTTATGAAGTGTAGATTCTTGTATAACAGCGAAGATACAAAACTTCCCATCACCACAAGACTTCTTAGCACTCCCTCTTTACAGAAACATCACCAGTCCCTAAACCACTGGCAACTACTGATCTGTTCTCCATCTCTGTAATTTTTTTATTTCAAGGATGTCAGATAAATCAAATTATAGAATATGCAGCATTTTTAGACTGGCTTCCCACGCCCACCCCCTGCATCCCAGCATGATTCCCTAGGGACCCATCCAAGTTGTGTGTCAGTATAATTTTCTAATTGCTGAGTTGTGGTTCATGGTACAAATGTACCTGAGCTTGTTTAACCATTCACTCATTGAAGGCACACTGGGATTGCTTCCAGTTTGAGGCTATGGCAAATAAGCCCTCCTATGCAGGTTTTGGTGTGAACATGAGTTTTGATTTCTCTGGGTTAAATGCCCAAAAGTGTGATTGCTGGGTCATATGGTACATGTTTAGTTTTATTACCAAACTTTTCCAGAGTGGCACTGGATTGTAATTTTTGTAACTATTCCTCTATTGAAGAATAACATTTACATAGTTTTTGCTTTTTTATGATTAACAATGGTATTATAAATACTTTTCTATGTATTTTACCTGGCTTGCCCTCTTATTTATATAGGATAAATTCACAAAAATGAGTTTCCTGGATCAGAGGCTATTCAGAATGAAAAGTGTGTGTTGTCAAATGATTCTCTTGAAAAGACTGAACTCTTGTCGCTCTCATGGGGAGTGGGGTGTGCTTGTCTCTCACTGGGTGATACGGTATTTGCAAATCCAATGGTGGAAAAATTAAAGGTCATGGGGACGTCCCTGGCAGCCCAGTGGTTAAGACTGCACTTCCATCAGTGTGCACAGGTTTGATCCCTGTGCACGCAGGATCCCTAGTTCCTGTGGGAACTAGGATCCCACAGGCCAAGTGGTGCGGCCAAAAGATTTAAAAAAAGAAAGAAAACAAAATTAAAGGTCATGCTCTTAACTACTTCTCTCTGCCGTTACCATCAAACAGGTGTAGAAGTTCTGTGTTTGAGTTCTGTGGTTCTCCCTTCCTGGAACTCTGTGGGGCTTTTCTGCTGACTTGCTCCCTCCGTGAAGGAGGAAGGTTAGCTTTCTTATCCTCTCCACACCTTTCCACTTCCTCTTCCCTATATTCTCACTATATTTTTGGCTTGACTCTCAAAAATTTGGTTTATAGACGGAAGCTTCACCTACTAGTTTTCTATTTGTTTAGTTGATTTATTTATTAAACTCACACTCTTGGAGAGTAGCTTGATGAGTTTTGACAAATACATAGAGTCCTACATACATGTCTATCCCAATCCAGATATAGAGTATTTCCATCCCCACTTTCCAGGTAGCTCAGTGGTAAAGAACCTGCTTGCCAAGGCAGGAGACGCAGGAGACTCGAGTTCAATCCCTGCGTCGGGAAGATCCTCTGGAGAAGGGAATGGCTGCCCACTCCAGTATTCTTGCCTAGAGAATTCCAGACAGAAGAGCCTGGTGCGTTTTAGTCCATGGGGTCACAGAGAGTTGGACACGACTCCCACTGAGTGGAGCACATCCCCCTGAAAAGTTGCTTTGTCTCCTTTTATAGTCAGTTACCTTTTTCCCACCCCATGGAAACTATGGATGTGTTTTCTAACACGAAGTTTTTACTTTTCCGGAAGATCATATAAGTGGCATCATAAAATACATAATCCTTTTTGTCTGGCTTCTTTCACTTACCATAATGATTTTGAGACTCAGCCTATGTCAGCAGCTCATTCTTTTTTATTGTTGAGTAATATTCCACAGCATGGATATACCACAGTTTATCTTTCACCATTGGATGCAGTTTTTTTTGGCTGTGCTGTGCAGCTTGTAGGATCTTGTTTCCCAACCAGAACTGAACCCATGCCCTTGACAGTGAAAGCACCGAGTCCTAACCACTGGACCACAAGGGAATTCTCTTGATAGAAGTTGGTATTGTTTTCAGATTTTTCAAAGTGCCTGCCTGCATGCATGCTAAGTTGCTTCAGTCATGTGCAACCCTTTGTGATCCCATGGACTGTAGCCCACCAAGCTCCTCTGTCCATGGGATTTTTTAGCAAGAATACTGGAGTGGGTTGCCATGCCCTCCTCCAGGGGATCTTTCCAAACCAGGGACTGAACCCATGTCTCCTGAGACTCCTACATTGCAGGCAGATTCTTTACTGCTGAGCCACCAGGAAAGCCCTTTTTCAAAGTAGTTGTCCCATTCTACATTCCTTCCATCAATGCATGAGAATTCAGCTGTTGTATATTCTCGGTAACACAAGATATTACCAGTCATTTTGATTTTAGCTACACCAGAAGATATGTGGTGACTTCTCTTTGTGGTTTTATTTGCCTTTCCCTAATGACTAGTGATACTGAATATCTTTTCATGTGCTTGTTTGCCATCTATGTGTCTTCTTTGGCTGAGTGACTGTTTAAATCTTTTGCCATTTTTTTAAATTGGGTTATTTGTCTTCTTGTTTAGTTTTATGAATTCTCAATATAGTCCAGATGCATTTTTTTTCAAATTTGTGTTTTCAAATATGTCTTCTCAATCTGTGATTTGTATCCTCACTCTCTTAGCAATGATCTTCAAAGATTAGAAGTTTTAATTTTTGATGAAATTCAAGCTATCCACTTTTTCCTTATATAGGTGATTTTTTGGTGTTGTTTCTACCCATAGTGCTATTTTTTTGTGATACATTAAAATTTCTGTATGTATGATAAGGCCTCACAATATAGTGTCACCATTTTTACATTAGACAGATGTTAAAATTGAGAAAATTCATTCTGTATTCGACATATTTTTATCCGTTTCAACACTCCATTTCTCTGTGTAGGTCAATGTTTTCATCTGGTATAAATTTTCTTCTGCCAAAAGAATTTCCTTTAATATTTCTTTTAGTGCAGGTCTTCTGGAAATGGGGTTTTTTGATAGCTCACCTGGTTAAGACTCCACCTGCAATGCAGGAGACCCTGGTTCAGTTCCTGGGTTGGGAAGCTCCCCTGGCGAAGGGAGAGGCTACCAACTCCAGTATTCTTAAGCTTCCCTGGTGGCTCAGATGGTAAATAATCCAGCCGCAATGCAGGAGACCTGAATCTGATCCCTGAGTCGGGAAGATCTCCTGGAGGAGGGTATGGCATTCCAGTCCAGTACTCTTGCCTGGAGAATCCCCATGGACAGAGGAGGCTGGTGGGCTACAGTCCCTGGGGTTGCAAAGGGTCAGACACGACTGAGCGACTAAGCACAGCACAGCTGCTGGAAATGAGTTTTTTAAGCCATTGCTCATCTGAAATAGTCCTTATTTGGTTTTCATTTTGGAAGCATATTTCCACTGGGCATCAAATTCTGGGTTGACACGTTTTTCTTGAGATATGCAGTTGTGTTATCTTCTGGTTTGTATGGTTTCTTTTTTTTTTTTGCAACAACATAATACATTTGTTTATTTAGTTAATATTACAATGGAAACAGGTTAAGATCTCTTGCATCACCTACCATCTTACTTGGGTTTCTCTTACCTTGGGCGTGGGTTGTCTCTTGAAAATGTACTGTGTCGGGTCAACAACGACCTATGTTCTATCCAATTTAATGGCCCCTTGATCATCCTTGTCTTACTAGATTTCTCATAAGCATTTGGCACAGGTGACAAATCTTTCCAGAGACATTTTTCTCTCCTGACTTTCCTTCTCACTGTCCACTTCTCCTCTCCTGCCCATCCTCTCTGCCCCGTCCCAGTGTGTTCCCAGAATACCGCATTCCCATATGAGGTCCTCAGCTGGGAATTCCCTTTCCTTCGATCTCCCACATGTCATTTAAGTCTTATTTAAATAGAAGCCCTGCAGAAGGACATTTTCTGACAACTCGATTTTAGTTTTCCAGAAACTCTTTCTCGTCTATTGTAATAGCTGTTAACGTATTTGTTTATCGTCTCATCCTGCTAAAATTTCCATGAAAGTAGGAAATTTGCCTATCCTGTTCACAGTTCTAAGCATCTAAAAAGATTTCTTGCATGAATGAGAAAATTAATATTGGCTTGCACAGTAAAAACTGATACTTTTTCATTAACAACTACATCTTTGCATTGCTATGATTGTCAAAACATTTGATGCCATGTGAATGGAAATTTTTTCACTCATCCTCAAGATAAGATTGGTTTTCTTTTCCATTTAAACTCGAAGAGGGTCTAGAATTCAATAAAGTTTTAGAAATCACTGCATTTACTTCAATCTCTGTTTTTAAATACTAACTTAGGAACTGTAATACTTATCCTTTATAGGTTAAGACCCACTCTTAAAAAAAGAAAAGCTCTTCGCTGGCAGTGACAGAGTTATTGTTGTTCAATCGCAAAATCATGTCCGACTCTTTGCAACCCCGTGGACTGCAGCACACCAGGCTTCCCTGTCCTTTACTATCTCCTGGAGCTTGCTCAAACTCATGTCCATTGAGTCAGTGATGCCATCCAACCATCTCATCCTCTGTTGTCCCCTTTTCCTTTTGCCTTCAGTCTTTCCCAGCATCAGGATCTTTTCCAGTGAGTCAGCTCTTCACATCAGGTGGTCAAAGTATTGGAGCTTTAGCTTCAGCATCAGTCCTTCCAGTGAATATGCTGTGTTGATTTCCCTTAGGACTGACTGGTTTGATCTCCTTGCTGTCCAAGGGATTCTCAAGAGTCTTCTCCAGCACCATAATTAAAAAGAATCAATTCTTCAGTGCTCAAACTCTCACATCAATACATGACTACTGGAAAAAACATAGCTTTGACTATATGGACTTTTGTCAGCAAATAATGTCTCTGCTTTTTAATAAGCTATGTTGGTCATAGCTTTTCTTCTAAAAGGAGCAAGCATCTTTTAATTTCATGGCTACAGTCACCATCTGCAGTGATTTTGGAGCCTAAGATTTCTCACTAAATCAAAGACAAATACACCACAAGGATGATTTTGTCTACTCCAAATTAAAGCTTAAATGTTAAGATTCAAACTTAAATATACTTATTTAAGTGCAGTTCTAGATTATTTTTGTGGCATTGTTTAATGCAAAGCATATTAATAATATATATTCCATAAATTATGTGAATTTTTTCTTTAATTTATAACTTTGATTAATCATTTCTCTAACTCTGGACACTGAGATGGAAAATAAATTGTAGAAATGAGAATCTAGAAAACTTGAGTAAATTTTTAATTTAGTTTTTCTTCAACCAAATTTAAATCAACTAAAATAATCTGTCAATCATTAATTACACAATTCATGAAATTCAGAGCCCATTTTCATGATAACCTAATGACTCATGTGCCCTTGTAGAAACCAGAATTTGCTTAATAAAGATAACAACACAGGGTCTTGCCAAATATCTCTCTTAATATGTGAAATAAATGTGTATTTCTCAACATTGTCTCATTTTCACACCAAAGAACTGCTGCATCTGAGCACTATACACAGGACAAATAATATTCCACCCTAAAGAACAAAGGCCTTTTTGGGCCAATATAGATGATGACTCACACTGCTTTCATTAAAAAGTCAAATACTAAGGTAAAAAAAAAATACTTTTAAGGATTTTTTTTTCTCATAACTCCTCAGCGATGAAAAGTATTATTAACCAATATCACTTGTCTAGGGTTGTTAATCCACAGGTAGGGCATTAGTCCAGTGAGGAGATAAATTGAATACAATCTTTCCAAACAAGATAATAATTTAAGGATACACATTTACAAATTTGCTGTCAAAATTTGTCATTTTTCTAAAAGAAATGAACCATGGTTGAGAACAACCAATTAAAACAAAGGTGCAAAATCAGGCTATTCACAAAATCATGTTATCACTAATCTTTGATTTCTAAGAATAATATTTGAGCTTTTAACTTACTGGACATAATATTAAAATATGTGTTTTCTAACTCAGAAGTAGCCTTTAAATGGTGACAAAATATGATCATAACAGGAGTAAATAAGTGTGACTTTTGAAAAAATATATTCTGGTACTAAAATGTCATTATATATTACCAAAGAATTGAGAAATAAATTAAATCAGATTCTTAAGTGTTTGTTTTCCTTCTGTAATATTTTGACAAAAAAAAAAAGATTTCCTATTTCTAGAGAGTTATTTGCAAAATGTCTTCTATTTCACACTATTTGGTCAATGTTTATTTTTCTAGTGTTATGCAGCTTATGGGAAACAAATGAAATACTACATTTATTTGAATTTTTATTCAGTGTTGAGTTATACTTTTATACCTCAGCTAAATATTGTTTTAATATATTAAATGTAGACCTTTACACTCTCCCTTTATAGTTTTATCTGTCATTTGATTTTTTTCCAAGTCATTAGTCCTTCATTTCATTTTTTCTATCATGGCTTTAAATATCCAGCGAGACCCTATGATTTTTATCTGAACACTAATAAACCACTTATTTGAAGCAGCTTTTACTATAGCCAGGAGGTCATAATAAGGATAATGGAGTAATAGTCACTGTCTTCACCACCACATGATTCCTACCAGTCACAAGCACAGCTTCCTCAAGCCCCAGCACCGTCTCCATGTTAATAATGGTTAATGAGTGAAAGTGTTGAAGAAACAGTCTCCTTTTGCTCTGGGATTTTGTATTGAACACGCTAATCATGTGAGAGAACCAGAGAAAGATGCAGTAGAAAAGGTTATGATTAAGAATGTTATGTATTCTTTTTTTTTTTTCTGATTTAAATAACTGCTGAGGCACAAACCAAGACCAAAGGGAGCTACAGAAACTTACACATTTACAAAACTGGGTTTCCATAAAGAGAAGTGTCTTACAGGAAGAATGTCAGGATTAATATTCCCATCTAAAGAGCTTCTAAAGAGCCACTGGAGTGCCAGGCATTTCTGAGGATGGTGCGGTACAATTTGAAGGACAGAGAAGGTCCCATATTACAAAATACACCTCCACCACTTAGAGGCTGATCACTGCACCTTAAATTTCTTCACTGGAAATACAACACTTTCCTTTATGACGTCTTCTAAATCTATAGTTGAGATTCAGTACCAGTTAGTGAAACCACCTGTATCAGAAACCTTGTTTCCAAATGATGCTTGCGATTTATTTTCAAGTTTCCTAAACTGGGCTTTTAGGAATGTATGGTTTTCAAAGTCTTAAGTGTGCTCACTGTGCAGCCAGGTTCAGGAACCATTGTTATTATCTCCCATTAGGAAGCCAGCACGCTTAGGATTAGAGAATTCACAATAAGCCAATCATAACTTCTACTTTAGAAAAGATGGTTGAGGGACTTCCTTGGTGGTCTAGTGGTTAAGAATCTGCCTTGCAATGCAGGGGATGTAGATTCAATCCCTGGTCAGGGAACTGAGTTCCCATATGCTCTGGGGCAACTAACCCCGAGTGCCACAATGAAAGGTCCCACGTGACACAACAAAGATTCTGTGTGCTGTAACTAAGACCTGATGCAGCTTAAAAAAAAAAAAAAAAGCTTGTATTAAAAAAATGATTTAAAAGGGGGTTGGGGGAAGAAAAAGATTGTTGGTCAGTGAGAGTCCAGAAGACTAAAAGAAACCCTCAAGATGTAAGTAATGGCCCCAATTACCAAAATCAGTGACTTTAAGACTACATTGTCTTAATATATCCATCAATTTAATGTCATTGTGTTTTGTTGAACGCTTAGAAAACTCACCATGTGCCAAGTCTTATACTGGGTACAGATATTAATTTATTTAATCTTCATAAAACCCCTATGATCTATGTTCTTTTATTAATATTTCCCCTGTTTTACAGATGAGGAAACTACAGCTAAGGTGACGATATGAAGTCATTTACCCGAGCTATTAAGTGGGTGAGCTTCACAACTCCAGCTCCTAATGCTGTGCCCTGTGACCATTTAGATGGCAGGCTAGGCTCTGAGGAATCTGAGATGAATGGCCCCAAGGGAACCTGTAGACTGACTAATGGAATACAACTGAGAAATCAGGTTCCTGCCATCAGTGCTTTAGGAAGAGAGGTCAAGATTTAGGTCTTGCCCAAGCAAATCCTGGCTGACTTTCTCTCTCCTCATGCTGCTCACCATCTTTGTAAGAATTCATCACTTGGCTTACCAAATGCATCTCCTTGGCTTCCCCAGTGCTTTTTGCTAGAAAATAAACAATAGGAAAGCTTGAATATACATTCAAGTGGAGTCGGTTTTATTTCCTTTTGAAATGGGATGTAACTGGATATTGGTTGTGATGATTCTAGAGATTCTCATTTTGGAGAAGGTATTGCCATAGGAGTTGGATGGGAATGGGCGCAGTCATCAATTTAATTCTTTATAGATCCAGCCTTGGTTTGCAAATGAGATGAGAGATGCAGCTGCAGGTGAGAGAGCACTCATTTAAAAAAAAAAAAAAACTTGGCCGACCACAGCTTAAAAGCGTCCACAGCTGTTTGGAATTGTGCTTTGCATATTTACCTCTTTTGTTTTGCATGCTACTCCTTCTGCTCATGGATTCAATGAGATAATTTACAAGAAGAATTTATAAGAAAATAAGTTGTTTTCTTTTTTAATAAATCACTTTTTAATATTTGGGAAGAATTTTTTTCCTGAGTCTCTCATGTTTCCTTAACTAGACTCTATTCATTTGACTAATTCAGGGTATTTTATTTAATTGGTATCCTGATAAATGACATGACCTCTAAATTGGCAGAGTACCAGATTAAAAGATTTAGTTTAATGCTTTTCAATTACTTTACACTATTGTTACAGTGGAGCAGCTTACCAGTTTAAATAGAAAGGGAAAAAATTACAACTGTTAACTAATGTCCTAAAATCTATTTGGGCTTACCAGGTGGTGCTAATGGTAAAGGGCCTCACCTGCCAACACAGGAGACATAAAAGATCTCGGTTCAATCCCTGGGTGAGGAAGATCTCCTGGAGGAGAAAATGGCAAACCACTCCAGTATTCTTGACTGGAGAATCCCATGGACAGAGAAGCCTGGCAGGCTACAGTCTGTGGGGTTGCAAAGAGTCCACTGAAGCAACTTAACATGCATCTTATAATTGCTTTAATGTTACTAAATTATACAATTCCTAATAATAGGAATATGTTTAGTGTATCTTCATAGCTGAAAACAGTTTCTTGTTTTCATTGTTCTTGAACTATCATTATCTCCGATATTTATATAAATGAGGATTATTAAAGTGTATTAAAAATGCTGAAAAGACTGTCATTTTGCTAACATTATGGGACATAAATTGTTTTATTCTTATTTTTTAAATTAAGATATATGAAGCATGAGTGGATAACCTGCCCATAGTTCCATAACCACTAATATTCAAAGCAAGGCTTCTAACATAGGCATCCTAATTTTTAATTCCACCTACTTCATCACAGCTCTCTCTCGGAGCAGTTCTTGACATGGCCACATCTAACTTAAGAGGTGAAACTGGTGTTTCTCATAGGCAATCTGATGGTCTCTGTGAGGAGAATTCGGTTCTTTGATATTTACCAATAATTTATTTCATTTCTTTTTCTCCTTAGGTACAGACTGCGAATAGAGTGGTACATTTTAACATTTGATTTTGGACACTATGATTTGTAAAACGGGAGGCAATAGTCAGACTTTTCCCATTTCCATGTAGTTTGTGGAATTGAATCTGTGTGCCATTTAAAAGGATATTTTTTGTGTGTTTCTCTCTCTATATATATTTGTTTTGTAAGAGAGATAGAGACTTCTAATTAATAGGAATCTTGGTGAAGACCAAATGAGATAGCATGCAAAGCATCTGGCAAAATGTATCACTTACAAAGTAGGTACTGAAAAAAATGTTACTTCTCTTTTCTTTCCTGCCTGCTCTGCTGCTATATTTTAAACTCTGGACACTGACAGTTTTATGTAACCGCTATAAAATCTGAGGGGAACTGAAACTGTCAGTTTAATTCACAGGCATTGGTTATCTTCATGATGGTATTTCAGGCCCCAAATATGTAGCACACATATATTTGTAAGCTGCAGTAAAACAGAAGGAAATCCAAATATCTGGATATTATTTACTAATCATGGTACCCATTTCTGGCTGTGGTGGGCTATATTATTTCTATTACCTAAAACTGTATTTAAAGGAAACATTTTCCCAATTGCTGATGATAGAATATAGCTTGATCCAGCCTGCAGACCTTTGTATACCACTCCATGTTATTCATATGTGTTCCTGATCTCAATACAATCTTCAATATGCTTAGCTGTATGCTCTGCATTACAGTAAAATGCCTTTATAAGTTGATTTTTAAATATATTTAAATAATGTTATTAATCTTATGGGAAGGCAATAAACTGTTACTAATCTGGATTGCCATCTAGTTATTCTCGTTTTAAAGATGTAGGATCTGATGCACAGGGTGATAAATTTTCTTGACATCAAATGGAATCCATGAGTATAACTTGTGAAATATATTGAATTTCCCAAATAAATAATATGATGAGTGTTCCTTATCATTTCATTACATAAATAAAAATGAATTTTGCTCAGCTTTCATATGTGCTTGTATTTAAAGAAATGAAGTAAAGTTTTGTATGTTTAAAGTATGTAATACTTAAATATATGACTAGATCAAACAGAAGGATTTTAAAACCTGAATCACTTTTATTTTCTACTTTCTCTTTCAGATATAATAATAACAGAATTTGATATCCATATATATATGTTGTTGTTCAGTTGCTCAGTTGTGTCCAACTCTTTGCAGCCCTGTAGACTGCAGCACACCAGGCTTACCTGTCCTTCACTGTCTCCCGGAATTTGCTCAAACTCATGTCCATTGAGTCAGTAATGCCATCCAACCATCTCATCCTCTGTCATCCCCTTCTCCTCCTGCCCTCAATCTTTCCCAGCATCAGGGTCTTTACCTATGAGTCAACTCTTTGCATCAGGTGGCCAAAGTATTGGAGCTTTAGCTTCAACATGAGTCCTTCCAATAAAAACTCAGGACTGAGGATGGACTGGTTGGATCTCCTTGCAGTCCAAGGGACTCTGAGGAGTCGTCTCCAGCACCACAGTTCAAAAGCATCAATTCTTTGGCATCCTGCTGTCTTTATAGTCCAGCTCTCGCCAAGTCTGTACACGACCACTGGAAAAAGCATGCATGTGCGCCAAGTCAGCTTCAGCTGGGTCCGACTCTTGCCCACCCCATGGACTGCAGCCCACCAGGCTCCTCTCTCTATAGGATTTTCCAGGTAATAATACTGGAGTGGATTTCCATGCTCTCCTCCAGGGGATCTTCCCCACCCAGGGATCGAATCCAAGCCCCTTCAGTCTTCCTGCGTTGGCAGGTGGATTCTTTACCACTACTGCCACCTGGGAAGCCGAGGTGGAAAAACCATAGCTTTGACTATACAGACACTTGTCAGCAAAGTGCTATCGCTGCTTTTTAATATGCTGTCTGATACATGCACACACACATATCTGGCTCCTAAATCTGTGCTAGACAGCTGTCAATTTTTATTTAATTTTACTTTTGCCACATAACGTATCTTTCGTCATCTACTTGGGGTAATTGTATACTACTTTTCTTCTTGAGATCTGTCCCATTGCCTCTCCCTGTTCTGGGTAGAGCTGACACTCCCAGCTCCAAAAGTAGAGTGTATCACCCAGGCCCAGCCAACCATAATCCCCAGGCCCAGCTAATGGGTGCAGTGATAGATTCTATCAGGATCTGGAATTTTATTTTATTCTACTTACAAGCTAGTAAGTTGTTCTGTTGCTATTTCATAGAGGCCAGCAGAAGACACAAGACTTCTGGGTCAGAGACAGAGAATGTTATAACTTAGGGTGCAGCCAGTAATCAACATGACTAGCAATAGTTCCATCTGTCCTTGATTCTCACCAGGGTGAGGCAGTGTGAGCCCAAATGGATGCTGTGCAGTGATGGTCCTGGGTCACAGCTGAGGGACATGGATCTTCGGGAAACCATCGAATTGTAGTAAGCAATAATCGAGTTTTCTCTTTGCCTTTACTCAAGATTGCTTGCTAAAAACAAAACTCTGAGAAATAATCTAGGTAAAAATTGGCCAGCGCCTCATATTCTCGCATACCCAGTAAGGAACACGGAAGGTGAGGGACACATGGAGGCACCCCTCCCAACAGATAAATGATCTGAGTCTAATCAGGGAGAATCATTTTTACTCTTTCCCCTGAAATCTGAACCTGGAAAAATATCATTTCAGTTTTCTGCAGCTGTCTGTAATTACACAGGAATAGCCAGTCTGAGAATAGAGCCAAGATTGTGAAAGTCAAGAGATGAGAAAAAGAAACTGAAAAAATATATTGTACCGAGTTACGGATCAAGTACACCAAGAGTTCTTCACTAAGAATTTTCAGTTATGTGAGCTAGTTAGGTTTTCATTCCGGTTTGGCATTCAACATGGGTTGTCTCATGATATCAGGTAAAGGAGGTATTATCATCCTGATCTTACAGATGAGCACAGTCTGAGTATGGAGATTACCTTGCCCATTATCACCCAATGAAGAAAGCAGAGCTACATCTGCTGATGGCAAACTCCATGCTCTTAACAGTTAAACTGGTAGTTCTCACACTTCTAAGTATTTTAGAAATACCAAGGTTCATCCCAGACCTAATGAATCATGGTCTCTAACATAGAGCTTAGAGAATATGCATTTTCATAAGTTCTTGGGTGATTCTGTTGCAGGGCTGTGGGCCACTTGTCAAGAAATGTTTGCTTTGGAAACAGATGTAATTTCAAGGATACAGCTGGCTGCCTGACCTTCTGATAATACGTCCTTATTAAAAACCCTTGCTTCTGGAAAATAACACCCGAAGCCTTGTCAGTGAGGTAAACTACAAATCAAAAGAAATCCTTTTCTGAGAAAAGCTCTATTGGGAGAGGTGAGGAAAGTCAGAAAAAAGAGTATTAGGCTGAAGGGAGAAGCATTAAGAAATGGGAATTTAAAAAGGAAAAGGAGGTGGTGGGCAGAGGTTTGAAGCTCTGTTTCACCAATTATTACCTAAGAAGTTTCTTTTGGCTTCATTAATTAGCTTGTGTGTGTTTAAGTTCAGATTCCACACAGAGTTTATATAGAGGGAGACCTGAGAGTCTATTGCAAAAGATGTGCAGACATCTTCTTGATTTGCTAGTTACAGTGGCTCACTAGACATGAAGGAGGATGTTTAACTTAATTATTGACTTTGAATAGACATTTTGCCACTGCTGATAATATTAGGTAGATTAATGAATTGTTCAAGGGTTATAGAGACAGAAAGAACACTATTGAGAGTTACTATTCATCAATATTTGGACAACCTTTCCTAGAAGAGTCTTGCCAGTCACGTGTGTTATTGTAAAATATTTTCCTGCTTGCCTATGATGTCTTAGAATTTTTTTCTCTCCCTCTCTTTAAATGAAGTATTAGTTGTCTTTTGATACAGATATTATTGTGAAAGTCAGAAATTTTTCTGTATGTGCTATTCTACAGCATCTCCATAGTATGTCTTCCTCCAAGTGGACTCTGATACATGGTAAGTCTTTCTTAAATTTTTAAGGCTGGGAGCACTGGAGGTCATCATCTGTGTCTGGTTTGGGCATGTAGGTGCTGAGGAGGGGCATAGAGTCAAATTCTACTGCAGAGATAGTGTGCTAGCTGATAGCATTCCCTATTTCTCATTTTCTTTTATATTTTTTGTCCAATCAAAACAGAAGACTTGAATCAGTCAGGCTTAAAAAGGTATTTATTTTTAAAGTTTTAAGCTTATTATTATTCCAAAGAATTTTAGAGGATGCCTGTAGTCTCAGCCTTAAATAAGTATAATATTTCCAGCTTTAGGCCAAGAAGATTGCATGTGATATACGTTTTGACAATAGTTAAGTTCATCATCAAAGTGAATGTTTTACCAAAGGGCTTTTAAAAGCAATAATTCCTTTTGCAATGATGTTTTTCTCCACCCAACAGTTTGACAAGTAGGTGTCTTGATATTTTTGTTTGAATTGGTTGCTTCTGTTCACATGCTTTCTCAACTATATCGTCATTGCAGAAACATCATCCTTTTTCTTATGGGTAAAATCAGTAGCTGGATTTTGCTTCCAGAAGTACACTTACTATAGTACCCCATCTCTAGATAGTCAGCAAAGCAGTAAATAATCACTTACAACGTTGTCTCAGCACTCGCTCTTGGAAGCCATGTAACAATCCTGAACCTCTCTGCCTTTTTTTAACACCAACAAATGAAATGTGTTCAGTGAAAAGCAAGATACTCATCTGAATATGTGGAAGAGGTTCTTATGAGCTCAGAGGTGTATGGTCCAATAAGAGAGCAGCTTTGTGATACCTTGTTTTTCAAGCACACACCACTGTAACGATTATGTGATTCCCTATCAGTCATAACAGTTAAGGACCTAACCTGTCTGATGTGGCACACTGGAATAAAGAAGGGATGAGCAAGATAAGATTTGCAAGACATAACTCTTCTAATGAAGCGTTTTTTCAAACAATGATATGAATATGTCATCTTTATTAGTTGTTTAAAATAAACTGGGAATATATCACAATTTTTAAAAATGTATTTTCTATATTGTTCTCCAGGAGAACTCCTTGCTTTTTTATTTCTCATGCCCAAACTATACATTTAGCATTTTCCAATCATCACTGTTAAATTGGATGAGGCATCAAAGATTTTCAAATGTGATCCTATCTTGGGGTATTGTGGGAGAAGTTGACCTCAGAAATCACCCTGAGAACACCGAGGTCCCCAGTAAGAGACAGCGTGGACATTAAACTGATACATTTTATGTTCCTCCATAAATCATGTTTCATTGTTGTGTCTCACCCTGAGGTGAGGCTCATCACCAACTTCTAGGCCATGAGAAAAGGCTTGGAAATAAGAGGAGGCTGTGGGGGTGGAGGTTGCACAGAGATTTGCCAAATTCTTTTTCTCCTGCCTCAATATATCAGTGTGTGTGCACTCAGTTGATCAGTCACGTACGACTCTTTGCGACCCCATGAACTGCAGCTGTCAGGCTCCCTTGTCCATGGAATTTTCCAGGCAAGAATACTAAAGTGGGTTGCCATTTCCTACTCCAGGGGATTTTCCCAACCCAGGGATCAAACCCACGTCTCCTGCATTGGCAGGCAGATTCTTTACCACTGCACCGCCTGGGAAGCCATCACAGGCTAAATCTAACTGCATCCCTATTACACTAGAGGAAAAGCATAGGACTTGAGTCCTTTAGTCTTAGCAAAGGCTAAGACTAAACTTCAAAGGCTAATCAATCTAAAGGACTCAAGTCCTATGCTCTTTAATGTAACAGGGAGGCAGGGTGTAGGGAATGCTTTTAATGAATGAGGTTGACCTTTGTCAGAAGAAATGCAAAAGACTTGAGACAGAGCCACAGAAAAATTTACCAGCCCGAGGAGATCCCGAGGGTCACCAGTCTAGAGCCACTGGATTCCCTCTGGTCACTGAGCCAAGAGGCTCACCAGGAGGCTGCCTGTTGTGGCAAGGCCAGGTCACTCCTTGGGAGAGGCAGAGTCTTGGCAGAGACCCCAGACTGGGAGGCTATATGAGGACCCCTAAGACCTTGAGAGGGCTGTAGCCCACAGGAGTTGAGGCATGACCCTTGCCAAGCTGAGAAGTCAGATCACAGGCTCTGGACGCTGCAGATTGAAACAAACTGCAACCAGGATCATCCCAGTGGACAAATGTCCTCTTCCCAGAGATCAAAGGACAGACAGGACCCCTTTCCCAAGGACCCCATCTCATTCCCTCCTCCATTAGGACACGAAGCCTCTCCCAGTTCACGCTAAAGCCACTTTTAAGATAACAAAAGAGGAAAGGGAAGCCAGAGAAGAGACTATTGAAACATGTTAAAATAAAAATTTGAAATTCTCTGAAAATGGCTAAATTATCAGCTCAGCTGGATGTTTGAACAGTTATTTAATTTTTCCTCCCAGCTAACCAGCTGGAAGGGGCTTAGATGGTCAGATGAATTAAAACAAAAAGAACAGAATATTTTCTCTGCACATCGGAGTTATGAGTTCAACTTGCCACCTTGCTATAGCTTTTAAAAATAATGAAAAAGCAACAGTTCAGCTATTCTTAATCATACTGAGATTATGTGTAGAACTATAAAGCCTAGAGTTACAAGGCATTTGAAGGTATTTGAAGCCCACAATCTCCCCACCCTGGTTCTGGAATCACTGCTTGGAAAATACTCCTTTTTCCTTATTTTGCTGTGAAAATAAAATGGTTTTTTTTTGTTTGTTTGTTTGTTTTTTAAAAACTCCTTTAGTACCTTCTTAAATTCCTCCAAGGATGGAAATGGCCATCACTGAAAAAAGCACAAAATACATCTTACTGTACCATTTTTCTAGATTCCACATAGATGCATTACTATATGCTAATTTTCTCTTTTTTACTTACTTCACTCTGTATGACAATCTCTAGGTCCATCCACGTCTCTGCATATGGCACAATTTCATTCCTTTTTATGGCTGAGTAATATTCCATTGTGTATATGTACTGCATCTTCTTTATCCATCCTCTGCTGATGGACATTTAGGTTGTTGCTTCCATGTCCTGGGCATTGTAAATAGTCCTGCAATGGACACTGGGGTGCATGTATCTTTTGGAATTATGTTTTTCTCCAGGTATATGCCCAGGAGTGGGATTGCTATGAAGTAGATGGCTGGTGAGGGCCTACTGTATAGCATGAGTGGGGGTCAGGGAAGGAGGGGACATGTATTAAGGTCATCTTAAAAATGATGACATTATACATTAGGTGAGACAAATACTGTTTGATTCCACTTACACAAGGTACCTAGAACAGTCAAATTCACAGAGTCCAGAAGTCCATCAATAGATGCAATGGGCCAGAGGATGGAGGTGGGTGGGAAGGGGGGATGAGGAGTTAGTGTTTAATGGGGACAGAATTGCCATTTAGGAAGGTGAGACAGATGATGGTGAGAGTTGCATAACAACATGAACGTACTTGGTGCCATCAAAATGTACAGTTAAATATGGTTAAGATAGTATGTTTTCTATTGTGTGACTTTTCCGCAATTAAAAATATTTAAAAACATCTTTCTTCTTTTAAGTTGAGATCTGATTTTTTTGTATTTCCTTTATCCATTGCCCTTTGCAACATCTTTAGGACATCACTTTTTTTTCCCTTTCCATTACCTTTCCCTGGGATACTCCCATAACAGAGTCTCAGGCCATAAATGAGGGCAGCCAGTAGTTTAATCTGTGAGAGACTGTGATATCATCTAGTTCGTCTGGTAACCACAGCAAACCACAGAGAGTGCAACCACAGAGGAAGAAGTATACTGTTGCCTATTCATACTGACTCAGGTTTTTTCTTTCTCAGAACTAACAGACTTCAAAAAATAGGTAGTTATAACCCCTTGGTAAAAATTCCAAAGGTAATCAGAAATCTTACTTTTTAATATCTAAATGAAACAAAGAGCAACTAAGCCAATATGTGTGTGTCTTGAAGTAATCTGTTGAAACAGGAAGATTCAAATTGCAAAGTCAGACAACTTGCAACAACATAATACATTTGTTTATTTAGTTAATATTACAATGGAAACAGGTTAAGAGCACTAGATTTGTGTCCCCAGAAGAGGATAATGATCAAGACTTTTATTTGTAAATTTCACTGTCCTTAACTATTAAAAATCTATTTTCCAAAGGAGTAATAATATGCATGATTTTTAAATGACAGATCTAAACTTTCAAATTTATGACCAAAAGCATATTTGTTCATTAAATAAAACTTTAAGGGACATTGTAACTCTTGGTTACTGCTTTCAGGAAAGCACAATGTTCTTGAAGCAAATATACACAAAACATCTTTCCATAGTGATTTTCAACCATTGTGTATCATGTTAATGAAGGAACCTGAGAACCCAAGATGTTGAGAACTCCTGAGTGTTGTAATACACTCTGGTTTACTGAAACAGTCAACCAACAAACATGTAATTAATGCCTACTATGTAGAAGCCAGCATCCTAAAGCAACCCAGGTAATACAAAGAAGTAAAATTATTGGTCTTTGCCCTGCTCAGGCTTCCAATGAAGTTGGTCAGATAAAACACAGACACAAATTAATTTACTTTCAATGTTTTCAAAAGAAATGCCGTTGTTACCTAGATTGTATGTTAGAATCACCTATGCTGAGAACCTAGAAGAAGCAGGTACGTAAGCAAGGACATCCTCAACGCCTGCTACTGCTGCTGCTGCTAAGTCACTTCAGTCGTGTCCGACTCTGTGTGACCCCATAGACGGCAGCCCACCAGGCTCCCCCATCCCTGGGATTCTCCAGGCAAGAATACTGGAGTGTGTATGGTTTCTTGAGAAGTCTCTTGTAGTTCTTATTTCGTATCTTCTGTATCTATTGTTTCATTTTCTCTCTGCCTTCAAGATTTTTTTAATCTTTGGTTTTGCATCAGTTTGACTATGATGCGTCTAGGTATGGTTTCTTTATGCTTATCCTGCTGAGTTTTGTAGGGCTTCTTAAATCTGTAGTATGTGGTCTTTCACTAATTTTGGAAAAAATTTCAGCCATTATCTCTTCAACTATTTCTTCTATGTTCTTTCTCTTCCTTTTGGGACTCAGATTACATGTTTATTAGACCAACTGCTCTTGTCCTGCTGTTCTGAGTTTTATTCTGACTCTTCTCACTCTTTGTGTTTCAATTCAGATTATTTATATTGTTCTATCTTCAAATTCACTGATTACTTTGCTGTGTCTGGTTTGCTGATTAATAGGCTCTCAATGGCTCAGATGGCAAAGAATCTTCCTGCAATGCAGGAGACCTGGGTTCCATCCCTGGGTCAGGAAGATCCCCTGCAAAAGGGAATGGCAATCCACTCAAGGATTCTTGCCTGGAGAATTCCATGGACAGAGAGCCTGGCAGGCTACAGTCCATGAGGTCACAAAGAGCTGGACACAATTGAGCAACTAACACTTTCACTTTTTTTCACTTCACAATTGAAGAAATTCTTTATCAATGATATTGAGTATTTCATTTCTACCTGACTCTCCTTAATAGTTTCCATTGCTCTCCTGAAATTTCCCATCTGCCTTTTGGAGCATACCTTTCTACCACCTGCTTTCCCATACTCATGTATCTTTAAGTCCCTATCTGATAGTTTTAACATTTTGGTCATCTCTGGCTCTGCTTGTCTTGTCTCTTTTATCTTTTGACAAAGAATATTTTCTTTCTTCTTGATTTTATGTGTGTGTTATAAGCTGTGACTGAATACCAAGGCATTGTGTGAAAGCACAGTAGTGAGGAAAATGATAATTATGCCTAGAAGTGGGCGTATTTCTTATGTCATGGCTTAAGTAGAGGGCATTCATTGAGTCAGTCTAGTCTGTGGTTGATCTGGGTTACAGTTTTGTTGTTGCAGGTACCTTCTCTGCAGCATAAGCATCATATTTCTCCAGTGATGGATGGACATTACTCTGTGCTTAGTGTGAGCCCTTGAGTCCCACATGGATTTTCTCAGTAATCCTACTCCACTTTCATCCTTGCATGCATGCAACACAGAGGGAATCTTTCTCTGTGTTCTGGCCCCTTTGCCAGTGGTAGACAGCTGTTGCTTATTACTTGGTGCAAAGTTTTTGATGGAAGTAGTAGATTTCTGGTTCTCTTGCTCTACGTTTCAGTCTTAGATAGCCTTGTGCCTGAGCCCCACGATCGGGGCTTTCTTAGCCTTCCTGTTTCTCACTCAGTGACTGGCCGCTTCTGCCTCTTCTTCAGTGCTGGCTGACTTCTTCTCCTTCGCCCTCATGGAGCCCAAACCCTGCCATGTATTGGTGGAGGCGTCCTAGGTGTGAATGAAGGTCTGCCTTTCTCACAGCAGCAGCAGCAGCCCCTTGTTTCATAACAGTGCAAAATCCTGGGCACTCGTGGGTTTGGCCACTCCATACCAGTGGCAGCTTTTGCTTAGTGTCCGTGCAGGGCCGGGGGTAGGTGGTTTTTATTTGGCTGCACTGTGCTGCACGTGGAATCTTCGTTTCCTGACCAGGGGTCAGACTTGTGCCCCCTGCATTGAAAGTGTGGGGCCTTAACCACTGGACCACCAGAGAAGTCTCTTGTTGGGTTTTTTTCACTTCTCCATCAGAGGCAGCAGACCTTTTCCTTATAACAAGTCAGGGACCTATGGATGAGGGTCTCATCATAGCAAGGCCAGGGCGCAGATGTCTGTCTATCGCAGCAGCCAGTCACCATCACATACTCACACATGGCCTGGGGCTCATATAGGCTTCACCCTCAAACCTCAGCACACCCATGTCACCACAGGGGCTCTCTCAGGTCCCTGCCCCACCCGCAGTCATTCTCATGAGCACCAGCAGAGAACTGTGGGAAGAAATGGTCAAGCGCATATAGACTCCCCTTGTGTCTGGAGCTCTCAGTGGTTTTAAACTGGCATTCTCATTCAAACTCAGCCTTTAAGAATTCACTAAGATCATATGCCATCTGTTATATTCAGAATCTAAAAAGAAATTATACAAATGAACTTACTTAAAAACCAGAAAGAGACTCACAAGTTAGGGAACAAACTTATGGTTACCAGAGGGGAAGGAAGGGGAGAAGGGCTAGTTAGGGAGTTTGAGATGGACACGTACACACTGCTATATTTGAAATGGATAAGGTGTGTTAACTGCTCAGTCGTGTCCAATTCTTTGCGACCCCATGGACTGTAGCCCACCAGGCTCCTCTGTCCATGGAATTCTCTAGGCGAGAATACTGGAGTGGGTTGCCATTCCCTTTTCCAGGGGATCTTCCTGACCCAAAGATCGAGCCTAGGTTTCCTGCATTGCAGACAGATTCTTTACTACCTGAGCCACCAGGAAACCCAAGTGATAATTCACCAAAATGCATGATTTGTGAACTTTTCTGTAAGCTTTATTTTGATAAGAATATTATTAAACAATGTTTCTGAATGATTCAAAGAATAAAATGGATAACCAATAAGGACCTACCATATAGCACAGGGAACTCTGCTCAGTGTTATGTGGCAGCCTGGATGGGAGAGAAGTTTAGGGGAGAATGGATACGTGTATATGTATAGCTGAGTCCCTTTGCTGTCCACCTGAATCTATCACAACACTGTTAATTGGTGATACTCCAATATAAAATAAAAAGTTAAAAAAAGAATCCATTACAGTATCAGTTGTTCTCATCTGCTTTTTTGGCAACCACTGAGGTGAAACACTTCATCCTTGAAGGGCTTATTAACCATTGGAAACCAATGTATCTGATTATCTTGTGACTTCCGTTCTCTAACAGGCTCAAAAAACCAGTTTTGTACATCCTTTGGCTTTTTCCATGGTCAAGATGGGAGTGATGTTCTCTTGTGGCTCTCTACATCATAAATGGAAGTCAAAATCATTTTTATATGGTTTTTATACAATTTTAAAAATATAGGGAATTCCCTGGCAGTTCAGGGGTTAAGACTTGGCACTTTCCCTGCTAGGGCCTGAGGTTCAATCCCTGGTCAGGGAACTAAGATCTGGCATGCAGAGTGACACAGCCAAAAAATGCTATGCACATCTTATACTTTATGTCAATTTGTGTAGCAAGATTACATTTTCTCTCCTGTACAGCTTGGTTTTCCTGAAGTTAATTGCTTCTTTTTTATTTTTCATTTGCAAGCTTTCTGTAAGATATTTCTCAAAATAGTTTTCCTATATCTTCAGACCTGTCAGACAATCTGTATATTCGCCTCTTTCTTTTACCCACTGACATCTCCCTCCTGGAAACTTTCTGTCTTCTGCTTCCTTCTGGACGGTATGTGCCCTAGACCTGCTGTCCACCATCAGCCTCGGCCTTCTCTTCATGCACTTTCTGGGGAGTAGCTTCACCTCTCTTCTGGCGGGTTTTCTTGTACCCTAAGTGCTCTTTCATGATTTACTCTCTCATTTTGTGGAACACATCCTCCAGCAGCTTCCTGAGAAAGGTGTATATTTAAAAATCCAGGAGAAATATCAATAACCTCAGATACGCAGATGACACCACCCTTATGGCAGAAAGTGAAGAGGAACTAAAAAGCCTCTTGTTGAAAGTGAAAGAGGAGAGTGAAAAAGTTGGCTTAAAGTTCAGCATTCAGAAAACGAAGATCATGGCATCTGGTCCCATCACTTCATGGGAAATAGATGGGGAAACAGTGGAAACTGTGGCTGACTTTATTTTTTGGGGCTCCAAAATGACTGCAAATGGTGATTGCAGCCATGAAATTAAAAGACGCTTACTCCTTGGAAGGAAAGTTATGACCAACCTAGATAGCATATTGAAAAGCAGAGACATTACTTTGCCAACAGAGGTCCGTCTAGTCAAGGCTATGGTTTTTCCAGTGGTCACGTATGGATGTGAGAGTTGGACTGTGAAGAAAGCTGAGTGCTGAAGAATTGATGCTTTTAAACTGTGGTGTTGGAGAAGACTCTTGAGAGTCCCTTGGGCTGCAAGGAGATCCAACCAATTCATCCTAAAGGAGATCAGTCCTGGGCGTTCATTGGAAGGAATGATGCTAAAGCTGCAACTCCAGTACTGTGGCCACCTCATGCGAAGAATTGACTCATTGGAAGATACTCTGATGCTGGGAGGGATTGGGGGCAGGAGGAGAAGGGGATGACAGAGGATGAGATGGCTGGATGGCATCACCGACTTGATGGACATAAATTTGAGTAAACTTCAGGAGTTGGTGATGGACAGGGAGGCCTGGTGTGCTGCAATTCATGGGGTCACAAAAAGTCCGACATGACTGAGTGACTGAACTGAACTTAACTGAACTGAGGGATCCTTGGCTGAGCACTAAGAACTTAATTTCCTGGAAGGGCTTGGTGACTGGTGAAGCTTCACCTTAAGTTTGGTCTTGGCCGTTATATTAAGGATCACCAAAATGTCAGTATCTAGAGGATAATTTTCTTGGCATAATTGGTTCTTCAGAGAAAAACTTTCTCCTGCCTTGGAGCATCATTACCTGGCTGCTGAAGTCTTCTGGAAGCTGACTGGAGGAGGTGGTGGAGAGGGCACATGGCTTCATTTTCCTGTACCAGAATGGCACTCCACAGAATGGGACCCTTCCGATTCTCTCTGGTGAACTGTCTCCAGGGAATGTACTTTGTGTTGGGACAGGGTTGGGGAGGGGAAGGTGGTGAGGATGTTCCAGGTGACAGAGGAGATATAGAGACCCAGCTGGTCATTTTAAAGATTCACAACCAACAACCCCCACCTCCCCCATGTTTAGCCTCACCCACCATCCTGCCTTCAGAGATTCCAAAGCCTCTAGTTCCTAAGTTCCCCCATAGTTGACCTCGCTGCCTTCTCCCTGTCCCTCGCGGATCCCACACCCCCTGTACTCACTTCTCTCTGACGCAAGCACTTGGGTTCAACATTTCATGGCCTGCTTTTGTTTTTTTAAAGCCAGGCAGCCACCTGCTTTGTGACCGCCGAAGTCTTGCTGAGATCTCTGATCTGCTGCTGTCTTCTTTCCCATTGTCCTGCGTTTCATGGCTTTGTGTCTATTTTATTCATTCACTCTCATTTTGTTCTTTTTCTTAGTTTTTAAAATTTGTTTTTTTTTTTTCCTTAATTAAAACAAATGTTTGGCCTCACTATACAACATGTGGGATCTTAGTTCCCAACCAGGGATTGAACTCATGTCCCCTGCATTGGAAGCCCAGAGTCTCAACCACTGGAGCACCAGGGATATCCCATTCAGTCTCATTTTAGTGGAGTTTCAGGGGCAGACATAAATTTGCTATGTTTAAGCAGAAATTGGTCCATTCATTTTAAAACTGAGGGAATTATGGCAGGAAGGGACAGGATCCTTTTTTTTTTAAAAACCAAATCATTGGATTTATTTTCACAAATTTGAGCCTGACATTTTAATTCATAACTAGCAGCTGTTGTGGTTTCTGGCAGCCACAAAAATAGGTGAAAAGGAAGACGAGGTTTCAAAGCAAATGTTGAATACACTACTTAACAATATGTTTGAATCACATTCTACTTTAAAATGGGCATTGGAGGAATTCTTTGTGGACAAAGGCAGTGGTTTTCCTGTTGTCCTCCAGCTGTCGTGATTCTTGGTGGCCTTTGACCATCCATGATTATCATCGAAGCTATCCTTCTCCCCAAACTCTTCGTTTTTGTTTTTTCCCTTCTAATTTTCCAATTCCCCACAGCGGCTGCTGCTGGCAGTTTCATCAGAGAGGGACAGATTCTTGCCCAAAGTCACATGGTGGGTGAATGATAGGGCTGGACAGGGTTAATGACAAGCAACTCCCAATTTTCCCATGGGTGAGGTCAGAGTCCTGGGGAGGCCCCCAGAGAGACTGTTTTTTGGGAGGAAGGAGTGACTCAGACAGAATTGCAAATGGCAGGGTTTGGTAAAAATGGTCCAGGATTCAGGTTTCAAGGAGATCTGCCTTCAAGCAGCCTCACTCGAAGCAAGCCCCTTGCTCTGTGAGCTGTGGTTTTCCGCACCTGTGGAATGCAGGAGTGTGAGGATCAGGTAAGATGCTGCCCTACTAATCTAGGGACAGGCCAGATGCCTAGGGCGAGAGGAGGCTCATTTACTGTGGTCACAGAGACATGCACATTTTCCAGGGTGGGAGCCAGTTCCTGGAGGAGATCTGATACACGACATGGATTGCTGCTGGGCCCCTTTCCTCTACTTGTGCCTCTTGGCGTCTCAGAGCAGGATGGCAGGTAAGAGGGCTTCCCTGAGGTGCAAGAAACATCCTAGCCCGGACCCCTGACTTTGTTGTGAAGCTGGGGTGGCCTCAAACCAAGGGAGATTGAAAAGAGGGCACTTCTGCCCTGGGGCAGAAGAGCCAGAGGCCATGGGATGGCCAGGGGTGGGGGATGCTGGGGTGGGGGGACAGCTGCAGACCTGTCTCTTATACANGGGCTTCCCTGAGGTGCAAGAAACATCCTAGCCCGGACCCCTGACTTTGTTGTGAAGCTGGGGTGGCCTCAAACCAAGGGAGATTGAAAAGAGGGCACTTCTGCCCTGGGGCAGAAGAGCCAGAGGCCATGGGATGGCCAGGGGTGGGGGATGCTGGGGTGGGGGGACAGCTGCAGACAGAGGCTGAGGTAGTTGTTGGACTCACTCCTCGCAGAGGCATCCCAGGAGACCCTGTACTGGATGAAGAGAATGGAGGCGGCAGCCAGGAGCAGGAGCAACATGTCTTTTGCTAAGTGAGTCAAGCATCCCTCTTCGCCTGCCCAGAGTCCACTCTGCCTCCACCCCCAGCCTTTATCTTGACTCTGTGGCCCAGAGGCACTCCAGTGTAGACTGCTCATTCATTTATTCAACACTCATTTACTGAGTACCTGCCGTGTGCTAGGCACCAAGCTCTGGAGACGTGGGATGGACGCACCCCTGTTCTCATTGAGTTTACTGTCTGGCTGGGGGCCCTTAGCCGTGGATGCCATGAAACCAGTGCAGAATCGTGGGTCTCTGTGCATTTTTCTGGGAAGGGGCTCCAAGAATGGACTGGGCTCTCCAAGGTCCCTGACTCAAAGCCCTAGGTGCTCAGGGTGACAGGCCAATGCTGATAACGTAACAGGGAAGTGTAGGGACTGTGGGGCATTTCAGCCAGTGGGAAGCAGCCAGGGAAGGCTTCTTGGAGGAGGTGGCAATAAAATGGGACCCAAGCAAGAGTTAATGGGAGAAGGAGATGGGTGGGGTGGAGAGGTAAGAGTGCCAGGAACACTGTGTGTGCAGATATTTGGAGGTGGGAGTGACAGGGGTGTGGGATGGGGGAGGCTGTGGAGGGTCCCTCTTGCTTCCATCCTTACCCTGGGACTCTGGCCGTCTCTCTCACCCTCAGGCTCATTCATGGCCTAGAGTTGAGGCTGCTCAATGCCAGCTTCAGGGGCCACAACCTCACCTTGCAGACGCACATCATCCAGGCACTGGCCTTCAAGCTGAACTGCAACTTCACTGGCCTCTCTCTGAGCAGTGCCGCTCTGGAGAAGGTCCCCCAGGTCAGAGATGCCCAGGGATTGAGGGTACTCAGAGCCTCTACCCCAGAAACGCTCCACGGGCTGAAGGTCTGGACTTTCCCCAGGGCCCATCACCCGCCTTCCCACCAGTCTGGGCTCTGGACTCAGCCTTAATAGCTGTGAGCTGTTGTTCCATCGCCCAGTTGTGTCCAGCTCTTTGTGAGCCCATGGACTGCAGCACGCCAGGCTTCCCTGTCCCTCACTGTCCCCCGGAGTCTGCTCAAACTCATGTCCCTTGAGTCAGTGATGCCATCCAACCATCTTGGCCTCTCATCCCCTTATCCTCCTGCCCTCAATCTTTCCCAGCATCAGGGTCTTTTCCAATGAACCAGTTCTTCACACCATGTGGCCAAAGTACTGGAGCTTCAGCTTCAGCATCAGTCCTTCCAATGAATATTNATGGACTGCAGCACGCCAGGCTTCCCTGTCCCTCACTGTCCCCCGGAGTCTGCTCAAACTCATGTCCCTTGAGTCAGTGATGCCATCCAACCATCTTGGCCTCTCATCCCCTTATCCTCCTGCCCTCAATCTTTCCCAGCATCAGGGTCTTTTCCAATGAACCAGTTCTTCACACCATGTGGCCAAAGTACTGGAGCTTCAGCTTCAGCATCAGTCCTTCCAATGAATATTCAGGGTTGATTTCCTGCTTTTGCAGGTTCCTGGGGTAAGGTAGCCCCCTTTGAGGGCCTCATGTGATTGCTACAGAATGCTTGGGTGTTGGGTGCTGATGTTCCATCCTCGGGGCCCCACTTGAGTGGGAGAAAAGACCCCAGCTCAAGATCAGAACAGCCTGAAGGGAAGGCCTAGGATCTCTGGAAGTTTGGGTGGAGGCACAGCCTGGCAGGACAGGGTTCTGTGGGTGGAGGCTCCAAGATAGGAAGTGCTTGGGGGCAAGGCCGGGAGGGCTCCCCGGGGAGTGGGGAACAGTGAAGGTGTTGTGGGTCTGGAGGACTGTGGACATGGGGCCCAGCCTGTCTCTGGCCCTCTGCAGGCCCAGCCCCAGCACGCCATGCAGTTTCCGGCCGAGCTGACCCAGAATGCCTGCAGGACACACTCTGGGGATCTTCGTCTCATCTGTATCTACTTCTCTAGCACCCGCTTTTTCCAGGTCAGCTCCGGCTGGTGGGCCATGCAGGGTGGGTGCTGGCCCCTTCCTGGGGGCACTGCAGGCATCCACGTCTCCTCCTGGCCTTCTGCACCCTCAGCCAGTCAGCACCCCTCTCTGGGCCTCCGTCTGAGCAGAAGAGTAGGAAGGCACTATTATGATACCCAAAGGAGACTTAAGAAATCTTCTGTATGTGCCCCGTCCCTAAACGGGAAGCAGACAAGTAGGTCACAAGATCTTTGTCCTCAGAGAACTCTCTATCTCAACAATTAGATCAGGACCTTAGAGACTTAATTTTAGATCAAGGTTAAGTGTAATCATAGAGATTCAAAGGGATGAATGAGTCAGGGTGGGGTCAGGATGGTTCCCAATTAGCAATCCAGGAGGGCTTCCAGAGGAGGTGCCTTTTAAGCTTGGCTTTGAAAGTGAGTTGGGGTAGGGTGAGATAGAGGGTACTAGGCTGGAATCCATTTAACAAATGGGAAGTGAGGGTGGAGGTGATGAGAAACGGGGCTGCAGGTGAAAGGGGCAGCACGTGCAAAGCCTAGGAGGTTGGCACAGCTGCGCACGTGAAAGCCATGCTGCTTGTCTCATCCAGGGAGGAGGGGCTGGAGAAGGGGGCTCTTGGACCTCGTCCAGGGTCTCCTTCTGTTCTCTCCAGTCAGCCCTCCTTCTCTTTCCTGTCCAGAAAGACATCAACTCATCTCTGCTCAGTAACTATGTTCTGGGGGCCCAGCTGAGCCATGGACACGTGAGCAACCTCAGCAAACCAGTGAACATCAGCTTCTGGCACAACCAAAGCCTGGTATTGTTGGGGGACAACCCCATTTCCAGCCCATCCCGACCCTCTTGTAGCTATCCTGTTGATTGTTGCTTTGAGCAAACCCAGCCCTGCGGAACTATCTTAGGAACAAACTGCTTTAAATTTTGAAATGTTTTGAAAATTCCTGCCAAAGAAATGAGAGAGAAGCTTTTAGTCACTCATTGGTCAGGATTCTTTGAATCACAAATGATAGAAAACCGGCTCAAGCTAGGTTGAACACAAAAGGGAATTTATTGCCTCCTGTACTGAAATGTCCAGGACTGCTTCAGGCACAGCTGGATCCAGGAGCGGATACGATGCAGTAATGGCTCAGTGTCCGTTCCTCAGCAGTGGTTTCCTGCCTTGGCTTTCCATTCTGTGGCGAGATGACAGCTGAAGTGCTGGACCTCCTTCCCTCTTCTCAGGGGGCTCTTTCTTGCCAGTGGAAATCAGGATCCCATAACAGATCCGAAAGGTCCAGTCGTATCCTGTGTCCATCCCTGAACCATCACTGTTCCCAGGGGAATGGGGTGGACTGGCCAGGCTGTGGTCACATGGCCCAGGGACTGGGCTGGATTCATATAACCTGTCATTGGGAGAGAGGTGGGTCCTCAAGGAAAGTACAAATGGTGATGCCAAAAGAAGGAAGAAGGGCTGCTGGGTGGGCACAAGCCCTGATGGCATTCCTGCAAAGCCCAGAGCTTCTACATCTGGCCCTATCTTCGCTCAGTCTCATCAGAACTGCTCTGCACTCCCAATTTCTCCACCATCGTTTCATCTCATTCTTCTGAGCTTTTGCCCCTGCAGTTCCCTCCACCTGGTATGTCCTTGCTTCACTTAGAGAAAATCTGATGTGTCCTTTAAGGCCTCAGTCCCCACTGTCCCTTCCCTTCTCAGGACTCCTCCACCCCTCCCTCCGCAGCTCTCCATGGCGTGCCTGTTTCATTTCCCTCACCTCTCCAACCACACGGCTTGGCATCAGGGTTGTCTGTGAATGACTCTCTCCCTCACTGGGACGGGTCTGGACCATCATTGTTCCCCATGGGGAGGAGGGGAAGTGGGAGAGTTGATCACAGAGCACCTGCTGTATTGGCCAGAGCTGGGTACTCAAGATTCCTCATTGTCTTTGATGACTCCACCATCCGTGTGACTTGAGTATGCGTGCTAAGTTGCTTCAGTCATGTCCGACTCTTTGCGACTCTGTGGACTGTAGCCTGCCAGGTTCCTCTGTCCATGGGATTTTCCAGGCAAGAATACTGGAGTGGATTGCCATGCCCACCTCTAGGGTATCTTCCTGACCCAAGGATTGAACCTGCATCTTTTATGTCTCCTGCATTAGCCACTAACACCACCCGGGAAGCCTGTATCTTGAGTATAAATGATCCCATTTTGCAGATGAATAAACTGAGGCTCAGAGAACCTCTGTGACTTTTCCAGGTCTCTCTCAGAGTCCAGGGTGGAGGTGGGGCTGGAATCTGGGTCTGCCTGATGCCAAATCACAGCTGGTGCCTGGTAAACTGTTGACAAGGGTGCAGCTGAGTCACGTTTGGCCCCCACAATTTCCAGACCCTGATCCATGGCCTTCCCCTCCACCCCTTGGATGCACCCAACTCCAGCATTTCCCCTTAGGAAGGCTATACAGTGACCTGTGTCTTCTGGAAGGAGAGAGCCAGCAAGCACCACTGGGGGGCCTGGAGCCCCGAGGGCTGTCGCACAGAGCAGCCCACACCTTCCCAGGTGCTCTGCCGCTGCAACCACCTCACCTACTTTGCTGTTCTTATGGTATGTGTGCGTCCAGTCTGGACGAGGGTGGTCAGAGCTGCAGGGGGCCCCACATCTAGGACAGAGCAGAAAGGTAAAAGTTGGTGCAAGGGACAGAAATCCAACTCAAAGGGACTTAACTGGGGTGGGGGGAGCGGAGAGAAACTTATGAGTTCATGTTCCCTAAAAGGTTGGGTTAGGCTTCAGGCATGGCTTGATCCAGGGACTCATTACCAAGACAGGACTCTATCTCAGTCTCTCTACTGTGCTTGCTTTGTGTTAGCTTAGTTCTCAGACAGGCTCTCCCCACGGAATAATAATATGGCTGCTAGTGTTTCCTGTTGTAGGTCCTACTAGGGTTCAGGTTTCTTACCAACTCTGCCAGCCAAAATCTTGGGACTGAGTCCCATAGGCCTAGAGTGTGTCACATGTCCATCCCTTAACCAATCACTGCGGGCAGAAGGAGGGCGGGCTCTGATAGGCCAGGCCTGGTGCGTTGGACTGCACACAGCAAGAGCAGGGGAGGGTCTACCCCAGTGCCTAAGAGAGTGAAGGTGGGGAGAAGGAGAGATGGGAGTCGAGAGACAGAAAATCCACTGTATCTGCCACGGCTATTTTCAAGTCAGGATCGTGGATGGGGTTGTAGGGGATGGGGGCTTGGAGTTGAAATCTTGGCAGGTCTTTGATTCAGGCGGGGGGCGGGGGTGGCATTTCCATGCTTCTGCCCCTGCCTTTTCCCCCCACAGCAACTCTCCCAGGCCCCTGTCCCTGCAGAGTTGCTGGCGCCTCTCACCTACATCTCCCTGGTGGGTTGCAGCATCTCCATCGTGGCCTCGCTGCTCACTGTCTTGCTGCACCTCCAGGCCAGGTATTCCCCTGCCCTCATGCTGGGCCTGCCCACCCACTGCTGACCAGAATGCCTCCTACTTTTCTCCTTGGCCCCGCGAGAGTCAGGTGGGCTTTCCCGGAAGGCAGAAGGCGGGATGGGGGTGGAGTGGAGGCAGGAGACCAGCCTCATTGTGTGTGGCTGCTGTTGGGTCCCTGCCCCTCTTGATCTGTGTCCTGGTCATTAAGTGTCTATGAGCCCAGGGAGCGGCGCTGCCTGCCTGGTGACATCCAGGTCGCGGAAGGCCATGCTCTCCCACCCGCAGGAAGCAGAGTGACTCCGTAACACGCATCCACATGAACCTGCATGCCTCCGTGCTGCTCCTCAACATCGCCTTCCTGTTGAGCCCTGTGCTGGCCACGCCCCCAGTGCCCGGGGCAGCATGCGTGGTGCTGGCCGCCACCCTGCACTACGCGCTGCTCAGCTGCCTCACCTGGATGGCCATTGAAGGCTTCAACCTCTACCTCCTACTCGGGCGCGTCTACAACATCTACATCCGCCGATACGTGCTCAAGCTCTGTGCCGTGGGCTGGGGTAAGCACGGTCTCCGTGCCCTCTTGCTTCCTGAGGCTTCCCGCAGGTCTTGGGTGTCTGTCCCCTCTGTCCTTTTCTTTCTCCTCCATTGCCATGACCACGGTCACCATCCCTGCCAACACCCGCCACCACTTCCTACATGACTATGCTTATCACCTCTTCTACCTCCAGAACGACTCTCATTACCATCTTCCGTACCGTCATCAGTCACCTCCACCGTCGCCTCAATCCCCGCCACCATCCTCATCCTCGTGTTCACCACCGTCTCTAGTACCACCGTCATCAGCATCCCTAGCCTCTGTTTCCTCACCAGTTCCCAAATCCTCTCTCCAATTACCTCCCAGCCGCACCCTCCCCGCAGGACCACTGCTGCGACAGCTATAATCCCAGCCTAGAGCCCTCACTCATATCAGCCTTCTCTAAGCGTGTGTGCGAGCATGGGTGCTCAGTTGTGTCCGACTCTTTGCAACTCCATGGACTGTAGCCCACCAGGCTCCTCTGTCCATGGGGTTTTCCAGACAAGGATACTAGAGTGGGTTGCCATTTCCTTATCCAGGGGATCCTCCCGACCCGGGGATCGAACCCAAGTCACCTGCGTTGGCAGACAGATTCTTTACCACCGCACTCCCCGGGAAGATTGCCTTCTCTAAGGCCACTAGGCGGGCTAACCTCTGAGTCTGGACCACACTGACAGCGGCTGGGGGCTCAGAGCAGTCTCTTTCCTTCCCCACTACTTGCCCAGTAGAACTGTTACAGCAGCGCATCTCTGGGATCTCCTGACAAGACTCTGAGCCTCTGTCCCACTCCTCAGGGGTCCCGGCCTTCCTAGTGCTGCTCCTCCTTGCCGTCAAGAGCTCAGTTTACGGACCCTGCAGGATCCAGCTCTCCGACAGCCAGGGAAACAGCACGGGCTTCAAGACCACGTCCATGTGAGTGCGCTCAAGGCTGCGGCGGGCTCCCTGGCTCTGGCAGCAGAGTCACTAGGTCCCGGGACTCTAGGTGGGGCGTCCTGTGGGCGGGGCGCTGGCTGCGGGCCGGGAGGGGGCTGCGGCTTCCAGAGGGCGTGGTTTCCAGGGGGCTTTGCCTCGCCCCTTCTGCGGGATCCTCAAGGTCTCCGGCTGGATGAGTTATTACATCGCCGCCAGCTAACTTTAGGAAGCACCTGCCTCCTGGCAGCTGTCGGCCAGACCCGCTCCGGCTCTCAGGCTGATATGAGTACCAGACTCTCCTTTCTCCTCATCACCTTGCTTCGCTCACCCTCTTGGCTCCTCCCCACCCCCGACCTGTGCGTAGGATGGCACCGCCAGCCCTCAAACCCTCCTGGTTGGAGAAGAGAGTGTTGTTGGGGGCCCGGAACACAGGGGACCGGGCACAGCGTATGTGTGTGGGGGAGGGGGGTCTCTGGGGGGCTCTGAGGAACAGACTCTGCCCCTCCTTCCTGTGCCCTAGGACATTAATCTTTTCCTTGTGATGAAATGTTTCTAACAGGCGACATAGAAGGAACAGCTTAATAAACCCCTGTAGACCCATCACCAGCAGATTGTCATGTGGCCTTTCTCCTCTCCTGAGATCAGCTCAGGACTGCTCAGGGCTGACTGATCCTCACAGGGGGAGCAGGTGGTATTGTCAGCCCTTGTTTACTGTCAGGGAAACCGAGGCACAGGCAGCTGAGGAGCCCTGCCCAGGGAGACCCAGTGGGGGCAGGCAGAGGTGGGACTTGGTCACAGGCAGCCTGACTCCCTGGTCCCCAACCTCTGCCCACCCCAGCCTCCGGGAAGTGAGGGTTCTGGGCACAGTGCAGGGCTTTTCAATTCAGTTCAGTTGCTCAGTCGTGTCTGACTCTTTGCAACCCCATGAATTGCAGCACGCCAGGCCTCCCTGTCCATCACCAACTCCCGGAGTTCACTCAAACTCATGTCCATCGAGTCGGTGATGCCATCCAGCCATCTCATCCTCTGTCGTCCCTCTCCTCCTGCGTTCATTTTTTCCCAGCATCGGGGTCTTTTCCAATGAGTCAGTTCTTCACATCAGGTGGCCAAAGTATTGGAGCTTCAGCATCATTCCTTCCAATGAACACCCAGGACTGATCTCCTTTAGGATGGACTGGTTGGATCTCCTTCTTGCAGTCCAAGGGACCCTCAAGAGTCTTCTCCAACACCACAGTTCAAAAAAAAAAAAGAAAGCTGAGTGCCAAAGAATTGATGCTTTTGAACTGTGGTATTGGAGAGGACTTTTGAGAGTGAGGCTGAGGTGAGGTTAATTCCTCCCACTGTGAGGGTCGGGTGGTTTCTCTGAGGAAGTGTGACTTAGGACTCTTTGAATGTGTGTTTTATTATATAATTTGCTGACATGGGCAAAATAACTGAAGTGACACTTCCATAGGACAGGAAGTGGGTCAAGGCAGAGGTGTTAGTGAGCCCCCCCAACTAAGAACTGGCTTCTCCTGAGTCTTCCTCACCTCTCCCCCACTCCTCTCACCCTGGATTTTGCGACTTTCATTCACTTGCATTTAAAAAACCCTTACTACATATGCATGTATTCTTACAATTTTTTTTTACATGTTTTATTTTTAAAGTTAAAGTATGATTGACATATAGTGAAAGTGAAAGTCGCTCAGTCGTGTCTGACTCTGCTACAACCATGGACTATAAAGTCCATGGACTTCTCCAGGCCAGAATACTGGAGTGGGTAGTCTTTCCCTTCTCCAGGGGATCTTCCCAACCTAGGGATCAAACCCAGGTCTCCCACATTGCAGGTGGATTCTTTACCAGCTGAGCCACAGGGAAGCCCAAGAATACTGGAGTGGGTAGCCTATCCCTTCTCCGGTGGATCTTCCTAACCCAGGAATTGAATCGGGGTCTCCTGCATTGCAGGCAGATTCTTTACCAGCTGAGCTATCAGGGAAGCCCATATAACACTTGACATATACTGCTGCTGCTGCTAAGTCACTTCAGTCGTGTCCGACTCTGTGTGACCCCATAGACGGCAGCCCACCAGGCTCCCCCATCCCTGGGATTCTCCAGGCAAGAATACTGGAGTGNTGGGGCTGTCTCTTATACACAAGATGTGTATAAGAGACAGTTACCCAAGAGAAAGGAAAGAATGCTGCTGCTGCTAAGTCACTTCAGTCGTGTCCGACTCTGTGTGACCCCATAGATGGCAGCCCACCAGGCTCCCCCATCCCTGGGATTCTCCAGGCAAGAATACTGGAGTGGGTTGCCATTTCCTTCTCCAATGCATGAAAGAGAAAAGTGAAAGTGAAGTCGCTCAGTCTGTCCGACTGTTAGCGACCCCATGGACTGCAGCCCACCAGGCTACTCCGTCCATTGGATTTTCCAGACAAGAGTACTGGGGTGGGGTGCCATTGCCTTCCCTGCACTTAACATATAACGCTATATTAATTATAGGTACACAGCATAATGATTTGATATTTATATATATATTGCAGAATGACCATTGCAATATGTGTAGTTAACATCCGTCACCATATGTAGTTATAGAATTTATTTTTCTGCAGTAAGAACTCTACTCTCTTAGCAACTTTCAAATATGCAATGCAATATATTTATTATTATTTTATTTTAACTTTTTGTCCACACTTCACAGCACGTGGGATCTTAGTTCATGGACCAGGGATTGAACCTGTGCCCCCTGCAGTGGAAGCATGGAGTCTTAACAGCTGGTGGTGGTTGTTGTTCAGTTGCCCAGTCATATCCAACTCTTTGCAACCCCATGGACTGTGGCACGCCAGGCTTCCCTGTCCTTCACTGTCTTAGGGAGTTTGCTCAGACTCCTGTCCATTGAGTCAATGATGCCATCCAACCATCTCATCCTCTGTCACCGGCTTCTCCTTCTGCCCCCAAGCTTTCCCAGCATCAGGGACTTTTCCAAGAAAGACCCTTAATGGCTGGACTGCCAGGGAATTCCCCTGCAATGCAGTATTACTAACGATAAGTCATCAAACTGTACATTAGATCCCCAAGACTTACTTATTTTATAACTGGAAGTTTGTACCTTTGACCCACTTCACCCATTTTTTACCCACCCCCACGCCCTGTGGCCTGGCTGGAAAGCCAGGTTCAGGATTTTCCCATGTGTGCAGGCAGGCAAGAAATGATGGGGACAGGATTCAGGAGGCAGTCCAGAGGCCTAGGAGGCCGTGGCTTCCCCGCCTCGGGCCCTGGGAGCCATACCCACCCCCGCGCTTACCCCTCCCCTGCAGATGCTGGGTGCAGAACTCCTGGGTGCACGGTGTCCTGGTCATGGGCTATGGTGGCCTCACGTCCCTTTTCAACCTGGTGGTGCTGGCCTGGGCGCTGAGGGTCCTGAACAGACTGCGGGCACAGGAGAAGGCGCCGGGCACGCGGGCCTGCCGGGACACTGTCACTGTGCTGGGCCTCACCGTGCTGCTGGGCACGACCTGGGCCTTGGCCTTCTTCTCCTTCAGTGTCTTTCTGCTGCCACAGCTCTTCCTCTTCACCATCTTCAACTCGCTCTACGGTAGGGCCTGAGGGCGGCGAGGAGGAAACCCCTGGGGGCTGGGTGGTGGACAGCAGGCACTTGTCTACTGCTGAAGGGCTCCAGGTCGAGGGGGCAAGTCAAGGGCTGAGATTTGGCCCCAAACAGGCTGGTTTGGGACTACAGCAGCCCACAGGAAGGGGCCACCACCTTGTAATTTGCACAAAGGCAACCTGCGGGCTTGCAGCTGGTCCTCCAGCTCCTGCGCTCCATCCCTTTTGACTTCCTAGAGTGAGGGCTTCTGAGCACTGAGGCCCAGCTTGCCCCGACCGAGAAGGCGCCTGGGTTTGGAGGGAGGCCCCACGCGGCTCCGTGCTCCCACTGACCGGTCTTTTCTTGCAGGTTTCTTCCTCTTCCTGTGGTTCTGTTCTCAGAGGTGCCGCTCAGAGGCAGAGGCCGAGGCAGAGATGGAGGTGTTCACCTCCTCCCAGATGGTGCAGTAGCCTGGACTACCTGGACTTTCTGACCTGGAGCTCGCAGCCTCTCTGGCTGCCTGCAGAAGAGAAGATGGCAGGCCAGCTCCCGGAGGCCAGTCACCTCGTGGGGGCCTTTTCCACCTCCATGGCTTCCCCAGGCCCAGAGGGCAGGATGTTGCTCTACCTCCTCTGGCAATCTGCTCTGAGGCAGGTCAACCTCACCTGGGGGCAGCCAACTCGCCCCTGGTGCCTCGGCCCAGCTGGCCAGTCCTATGACCAGAGCACTGGTCGCGGAGTCAAAAGGTCATGTTTCAGCTCCTGGCTCTGAGTCTCACTATCTGACCTTGGACCTGTCATTTCTCACTGACCCTCGGTTTGCACATCTGTGACCTGGGGACAGATGGCTCTGGTCTTGCCCTGTCCCAGAGCTCTGTGCAGATTGAATGAGACCAGGGAGGAAGAGGTCATAGTGGGGTGGGGCAGCTGGGGGCAGGGTCTTGACCAGCCTGTCCTGGAAAGGCCTGCTGGGCCCTGCTTCCTTCCTTGGGGAGAGGGTCATCCCAGGCTGGGAGCCCCCACCCCAGTGCTTAGAGACCCACCTAGTGCTTGAGACCTCATCAGCCTGTGTCCGAAGTTTCTTTTCCTTTTTCTCCCAGATTATGTGGACTAACGCCAAGCCCACCTTTCCTGAAGATCAGAAGATCCTGTCCTTCCCAGAGGCTCCTCCTCCAGTGCTCCCCAGGCCCCTATAGGCCATTTAGACTAGTGACTGGGGCCATAAGACTTCCTGGAGGTGGGAGGGGAGTGCCTCGTTCCCCTCCATCTGAGCTCCAGTGGCCAGGCATTTTGATGACTGGGCAGGTTTGAATTTCCCCTGGTAGGTGTGAGGATGTGTGTTCTAAATGTCACATTTGTTGGTCTGTCCTCTTGGAGCTGGGAGGCGCCTACAGTATTTATAAATTGGTATAAATTATGCAAGTCTTTTGTCGTGCTGCACATTCTTGTTTGCTTCTTATTTGCTATATTAGCCATCACTGTTGTAGAGAATCACCATTGCCCTTGACCTGTCCTGATAGACGGAGGAGACCACTCATGAAGCCAGCGCATTTCCCAGGCTTCCCACCAGGGGGCGATGTTGGCCCACATCAGAAGCCGGTGGGTCCAAAACCAAGGGAGATGCTGTGGTCGCCTGTCTGTGGAGATGACACACCAGATGGAGAGGCCCTGCTTCCAGGACTGCGCGTGCTGAGTGACCAGCAGGAGGAATGCCAGTCCTGCCTACATAGCCACTTCTCTTTCCCAACACAGCCGCCCTCTCTGGTTCTTGGTGTCTTGTGCTCTGGGCATATCTGGCACTGGAGCAGTGGGCTGGGATGGGGTCTCAGCGACTGGCTCCGGGCCATCAGACAGATTTTGGTGACTTTGAACATCACAGGGTGGGAACTGGAGCCAGATCCCTTTTCTCCCAGGGGGGCCCTCTGCCCTCTGTTCATTTCTTACACGAATAGCCTTTCTTTAGGTGGTGAATGGTTCAATTCCAGAGCTAGACGGCCTGGGCTCAAATGCCAGCCCTGCCACTTGTCAGCTGTGTGACCATGGACAAACCATTCCACCTGTCTGTGCCTGAGTTTTTCCCTTTGTAAGACAGGGGTAATAGTAATACCTATTTAGAAGGTTAAATAAATAACCCATATAAAGAGGCTTCAGTTCAGTTCAGTCACTCAGTCGTGTCCGACTCTTTGTGACCCCATGAATCGCAGCATGCCAGGCCTCCCTGTTCATCACCATCTCCCAGAGTTCACTTAAACTCACGTCCATTGAGTCGGTGATGCCATCCAGCCATCTCATCCTCTGTCGTCCCCTTCTCCTCTTGTCCCCAATCCCTCCCAGCATCAGAGTCTTTTCCAATGAGTCAACTCTTCTCATGAGGTGGCCAAAGTATTGGAGTTTCAGCTTTAGCATCAGTCCTTCCAGTGAACACCCAGGGTTGATCTCCTTTAGAATGGACTGGTTATAAAGAGGCTTAGCAGAAGGTAAGTAAGTGCTCAGTGCATGGTTACCGCTATCATCCATATTTGTTATTATTGTTAGTGGTGCTGCCTGAATTTCAGAGGCTGATCCATGTAAGGTCCAGCTCCTCTCTGGGTACATCTTGTGTCCCTTGGCTTTGCCACTTTCCCCAGAGCTGCCTCTGCCCCAGCCTTGCTGGCCTTTGGTCATTTTAGGAACATTCTCCACGTGGTACAGCCTCCAGACCATTGCCACCGATCACCCTACCCCTCCGTTCCCCAATTCTCTGATCTAGTGATATTCTCAGGGGCTCAGTTATCATGTCTCCCATGAAATTGCTCCAATTTTCCCACAAAGAAGGTCTCTCTCCCCTCCAAGCAGAGTGTCCCCCTTCCTCTATCAGGGTGATGTGAGCCCCCATCCGAGCTCCCCTGGTTTGGCCAGCTTTGGCCTGTACCCAGCGCCCCAGGCCTTGGGATGAGTCCCCATTCCAATGAGGGTCCCAAGGATCATGGGAATCTCCAGCCCTTCTCTTGGGCAGCTCCAGGGAGTGGTGTCCCAGGCTGACTCTGCAGCCCAGTAAAGCAGGGCCTTGTCTGGGAGCTCCCTCCCCCATCCCCACCCCAGCTCGGACCTGGCCTGTTAGATCCTACCAAGCCTGGGCTGCCAACGGAGGATTTGGCCACAGTGACATGGAATGGGGCTCGTAATTCTAGGAGACAGCCCCAGGCATGTGGCCCTGAGCCCGGTTGGGGTTCATGCTCTGGGCAGGGACCACTTCCCAGAAATGCCCCAGCTGGGTGTGGGGGCAGGGATGAGGGAGCCCTTGCGGGGCCTCTGTGTCCTCCTCTCACTCCCAGCAGGGTCCTGGCCTTGCCCGGACTCCACATCGGGCGCAGCGCTCAGGGGCTTCCAGACTTAGCAGGAAGATGGCGCGGGTCGTGTCTGGGCAGGGCCGCGGCTCAGGGCCAGAGACTCCGAGGAGGCACCTGGTGAGGGATGACAAGTTGATGCCAGAAAGGCCACAGACTAGCAGTTTCTGTGTTGCTTTGCTGCTGTTTTTTCAGAAAGGCATAGTGTGTGTACGGGGGGAGGAGTGTTGAATGAGGGTTGCCCAATAAAGCACAAGATGCTCGATTTTGGGGACAGATAGAAAAAAAGCTCACTGTTTATCTGAAATTCAAATTTCGTCCTATAGATCTCCATCTGCTTAGTTTTCCTTTAGTTCTTTTGCTAAGCCCGGCAACACGCTTTTTAAAATATAATTTTTGGCCGCTCTGGGTCTCCGTTGCTGTGCACACTCGCTGCGGAGCCCTAGGACGAGCTGCGCGCCGGCTTCTCACTGGCGCCCTGGCTGCGGGGCGCGGGCTCTAGAGCCCTTGGGCTTCAGTGGCCGTAGCACCGGGGCTCAGCAGTGGCGCACAGGCTTAGTTTATGCTGCTTAGGAGGGAGCACTGGCTCGGGGCTCTGGGGCGTGCAGTCTTTACCCTTCACGTCTATCCGCCGTGTGCCAACTGGGGAGCCCTCTGCCCCCGGGTGAGTCCTGAGCTTCACTCAGGGCTTCTCTTCCCGGGCTCCGCTTGCCAGTCAAGGCTGCCACCAGGATGCGCGAGGGCTCGTGGTCCAGACCTGGCCTCCATCCTCCTCTCCACAGCCCTCCCTGGCTTCCCACTCCCAGTCTGAGCTTCACTCAGAGGCCAGAGGGAATGTTTTCATCCTGTAAGCTGACAGGTTCTTCTCTGCTGACACCCTCCATACCCTCCGCCTCCTCATAGTCGGGCTTCCCGTTGGAGCGCGAAAGGCCCTGGGGATCCTACCTGTGCTCACGTCCCCCACCATCCCTTCCTTGTCCTCCTTGTTCCCGCCATACTCAACTACTTCACGTTCTCTGAACAGGTCCTTTCCCACCTCCAGGCCTTGTACGAGCTTCCCGGAGCACTGTCCCTCGGGTCCTTCATTTGCAGAAAGATGACGACACACCCTAATGGTCTCAGTCTGGCAGCCTCTCCTGATTGCTCTGTCTGGACCAGGAAGCTGCCCTTAACCGGTAAAGCTGATTTTGGAGAGATAGCAGTGAGCAGTCCTTAAGAGAGATCTTAGTTCCCTGCCCAGGAATCGAACCTGGGTAAGCCTGGATGAAAACCAGGAATCCTAGTCCCCAGGGGTAGAGGTGAGATGCAAAGTGACCCTGGCTCTTTCCACCCATTTGAAAGCAAGAATGTTTCAAGAAGACAAAAACTGTAAAAACAGGTACAAAGTTTATTATTAGAGACACAGCATAAGGTGTGGGAGTGCACACAGAAGCAGTTTGTTTACTTAAGACAGAAGCAAGGCAGAGACACACACCTGGAGAGGAGAGCTGGCGTCCTGAATGAGGGGCGTGGTAAAGGGGCGATTCAGATTCTTCTGCAGGACAGTCCTTCCCGGTCTTTGTTTACATTGGGCCAGTTGATTCATTTTTTTCTTTATACCTGACTGGTCCTAGCACCCTCCCCAAGATGCATGTGCAACTGTTTGCTAAGATGGATCCTACAGCAGAAGCCTGTGGGTGCATTCCATGCTTCTTATGGAGGGTGCCCCCTTCCTTTTTGACCCCCAGGGAGCCTTCCTGCGCCTTCCTGCTCCCCAGTGTCCTTCCTGGACATTGCACACATGCACGTGTGCAGATAGGAAAGTTTTTCTGACCTCAGGAGCAGGCACCTTATCTCTTTACTTTAGCAGAGCTCAGCTTTTGCAACTAGCTTTGCCCTTGGAGTGTCTGGGTGAGAACAAAGCTTCAGTTTTTCTCCACTTGACAAACACCAGCTGTCCAGCCCAGGGGCCCCATCTATCTCCTACCTCAAAAGCTAGGATGGCTTCTTTTGGCTCCACAGCCTTTGCCCTTCCCTCATGACAGTAGTTGTGGATATCCATATCATTTAAAAAGTGAATTTTATCATCTGCCAGTTTNGTGAGAACAAAGCTTCAGTTTTTCTCCACTTGACAAACACCAGCTGTCCAGCCCAGGGGCCCCATCTATCTCCTACCTCAAAAGCTAGGATGGCTTCTTTTGGCTCCACAGCCTTTGCCCTTCCCTCATGACAGTAGTTGTGGATATCCATATCATTTAAAAAGTGAATTTTATCATCTGCCAGTTTACTTCAACCAATCTGACTTTTAAAAATTGATAGACTAGGGAGAAGCTGACAAATCCTCCAGCAACGTGGAATGTTTCAAATGCTTCTCTCTCTCTTTTGTTAAAAAAAAATATATATTATTTTATTTGGCTTTGCTGGGTCTTAGTTGGAGCACATGGGATCTAATTACCTAACCAGGGAACATGGAGTCTTAGCCACTGGACCATCAGGGAAGTCCCTCACATGCTTCTCTTAATTACGGATGGCAAAGCTGAACAAACTAGCCAAGATACAGAAGATCTGAACGACATAAGAAACAGATTTGATGTAATGGACATTAATTGAATTTTGTCTCCCGTAATCAGATTCTCCTTAAGCACTTAAGGGCTATCTTTAAAAACTGACAGTAGACTAGATGAGAAAGCAAGCTTCAAAAAAAAAAAAAAAAAAACTGCAAAGAATTGCTATTAGACCACATTCTTTGAACTCAATGAAGTGGAGCTAGTAATAACAAAAATATAATTAAAAAATCCCCACGTGTTTGGAAATTTGTCACTGGGATAAACAAATTGACCAAAGGAGTGGAAAGGAGAGCCTGGAAGCAGGAGAAGGCATATGTGGGACTCTGGTATATGACGGTGGAAGCTGGCAGGCCAGGGAAGGCGGGGACCATGTGGAGCGGGAGACACGTGTGGGAAAGAAATCCACTCAAATCTCAGCCTTACACTGGACTCAGAATCAGCTCTAGGGACTTCCCTGGTGGTCCAGTGGTTAAACCTTGGGGTTCCACTGCAGGGGGTGCAGGTTCAATCTCTGGTTGGGGAACTAAGATCCCACATGCCTTGCGGAGTGGCCAAAAATCTGAAAAAAAACCCCAAAACCAAAAATAGAAACAAAACCCCCCAAAACAAGAATCAGCTCTAGATGAATTAAGGGTTTACATGTCAAAAGCACACCTTTAATACTGTTTGAAGAAAATATAGATTAACATCTTTCCGACTTCAAGATGGGGCAAGACCCCTTAAAGAAAATGTCAGAAAAGAGTGACCCACGATGAAAAGCTGGACACAACTGACCACATGCTGATTTATGTTTGAGACAGAAGCCTTGGCTTCTTTTCTACATCTGTGATGCAGAAAACAAACATGGTTACCAGGGGGAAAGGCAGGGGAGGGATAAGTGGGAGACTGGGTTGACATACACACACTGCTATATAGACTCAATATAGCTAATAAGCATCTACTGTAAAGCACAGGGAACTCTCCTCAGTATTCTGTAATGACCTATATGGGGAAAGAATCTAAAAAAAAAAGAGTCACTATATGTTATGTGAGCTTTGATAAAGAATCTGCCTGCCAATGCAGGCACCACAAGAAACTTGGGTTCGATCCCTGGGTCAGGAAGATCCCCTGGAGGAGGGCATGGCAGCATTCTTGCCTGGAGAATCCCTATGGACAGAGGAGCCTGGCGGGCTACAGTCCACGGGGTCTCAAAGAGTCGGGCATGACTGAAGTAGCTGAGCACGCTCATGGATGTATATGTACAACTGATCACTTTGCTGTACAGCAGAAATTAGCACAACATTTTAAATCAACTATACTCCAATAAAAAATTCTATTTCCCAAAATACACCTTAAAGGAAGTGAAAAGACAAGCCATATTTGGGAAAAGATGTAAGCACAGAGTTGGTATCAAGATCCCCTACGGATCAGTAAGAAAAGATAAACAACTTAGGAGAAAAATGAGCAAAACCCATGGACTGGCATTTCCAAAAAACTGAAAAAGCTCTGGCCAGATAACATGCCATGGCTTCAGCTTAAAAACCCTGAAATACATAATCAGCGGCCACATACTTTGAAAGTAAAGTCAAGTCGAAGTCAGGTCATTAAAGTAATGGTAGCCTAGGGTCACTTAATGCATTTTCTCTAATAAACTTTGAGATTTCCATTTACTCACTTCTTTATACCTTAGAAACTCTTTGCTATGTTCCCACAAATCTTGAGTCTCTTCCTTAGTCATATGTTTGTCCAGGTTACATACATTAGGTTCTGGGAATATAACTTAAGCAGGGGTCCCCAACCTCTGGGATCTAACATGTGATGATCTCAGGGCGGGGGGGCTGCTGATGTAATAATAATTGAAATAATGTGCACAATAAATGTAATGTACCCTGGGCGCTCAGTGGTAAAGAAGCCGCCTGCAATGCAGGAGACCTGATTTCGATCCCTGGGTGGGGATGATATCCTGGAGAAGGGAATACTCCAGTATTCTGGCTTGGAGAAATCCATGGACAGAGGAGCCTCATGGGCTATAGCCAATGGGGTCACAAAGAGTTGGACACGACTGCGTGACTAACACTTTCACTTTTTCACTGGTTGAATCATCTCCAAACCATACCTCCCCACCCCGGTCTGTGGAAAATTTGTCCTCCATGAAACCAGTCCCTGGTGCCAAATAGGCTGGAGACCGCTGACCTAGAGGGAGTGCTTTATGCAGTGCCACTGGTAACCTGGGAAGAAGGAGTGTGGGATAAAAAGAGATCCAAGACAGCCTTGCAGTCCAAAGGCTCACCACTTGCTGACTGGCTGAAGTCTTGCTCCATATGCACTGTGGTCACTGACCAGGGACACATTTAGCTGAGATTTGACCACCTTGCGGGCACCAGGCCCTGTGCTGTGGATGTCAGCTGGCAGGAAGTCGATGTCCCCTCCCAGGTCTGTGGTCCCCGGGGCGGCTCTGTAGGTAGAAGCAGAAAAGCTTCTGGAAGACGTCCTCCACTGCCAGCCTCGCCATAGAGCCCACAGCCATCATCCTCCCCATTTTGCTGCCTAGCCTCATCTCCATCTTGCTTCTGCAAAACAATGAAAGTAAGCATGGCATTGCTACGCTTGTGAGTTTTCAGGCTTTGCTTCCTCTGAGCCCCATGCCGCTCACTGGAATACTGGTGAGAAGGAGCCCTAACTATGTACCCAATACTTCCTACGTATATTAGCTCACTTAATTTTCACAACAATTGGGCTACAGGTCATCTGTGTCCTCTTGGACACATCAATATATTTAAGTGATGTAATTTTGATTATTATCAGATTCTTTCCACCCATGAGGAAACTGAAGCACAGAAAGGTTAAGTGACTTGCCCAAGGAAGCATAGTACTCAGTGCTGGAGCTGAGATTCAAATCAGCCTCTGACTCCTTATCAGAACCGTGAAGGGGTGGGAACGAGTCCATCAGACGGCAAGTTCTGCGGAGCCAGGGGCTGTGTGTATTTGTGCTGTGGACCCACTGGGGATGCTTAGAAAGTCAGCCACAATTGTCCCAGCAGGATCTGTCAGGGAGGCAGGGAGCTAGCCTAGGAGGAAATCTGAGACAGTCTGAGTTCAAATCCTGGCTCTGCAACTCACTCACCATAGACCTTGGCAAACCTCTCGAGGCCCCTCTGAGACTCAGGTTTCTCACCTGTAAAATGGAGGCCTAGTAGCTATTTCCAAGGCTGCTCTGAGGGGCCAGGGAGAAGTGAGTGTGACTTGGTCAGGAGTAGGCCCTTCAGAAAGGCAGAGGAACCAGAGATCAAATTGCCANGTGTTGGAGAAGACTCTTGCGAGTCCCTTGCACAGCAAGAAGATTCAACTAGTCCATCCTAAAGGAAATTAGTCCTGAATATTCATTGGAAGGACTGATGCTGAAGCTGAAACTTCAGCTGAATACTCTGGTCACTTGGTGTGAGGAAGTGACTCATTTGAAAAGCCCCTAAAAAAAAAAAGACCCTAATGCTGGGAAAGACTGCAGGAAGGAGGAGAAGGGAAAGACAGAGGATGAGATGGTTGGATGACATCACCAACTCAATGGACGTGAGTTTGAGTACAAACTCCGGGAGTTGGTGATGGACAAGGAAGCCTGGCACGCTACAGTCCATGGGGTCACAAAGAGTCGAACACAACTGAGCAACTGAACTGAACTGATGGAGAAAGAAAGGATAGACAAAACAGGATAGATTCTTGCAAGGAAACACTACTCAGCAATAGAAAGGAACCAACTACACAGCAATATAGATGAATCTCTACTACATCATGCTAAAAATCACCTTTCACAGTTATACGCAGTGTACCATTCTGCTGACATAAACTCCTAGAACAGGCAAAAATGACCTGAAGTGGAAGGAACACAGTAGTTATGGGGGGAGGGGAGCAGCGAGTGATTAGGATAGGACTGTGACCATGGAGGGGCATGAAGGAACTTTCTGGGGCCCTGGGGCCCTCCCAGGCACTAAAGCCTTGCTGTGCCCTCCATTTTTTGTTTCAGCCTCCAAGACCTTCCCTGAGTTGCAAAGGGCAGATTCAAACAGTTGCTAATTAGAGGGGTAAGGGGACGCAGAAAGAGAGGAGGAGCAGCAGAAACACCAGTGCGTGACTAAAGCAGGGTCCTGGCTCCTCCTCACAGGGGAGAGAATGTGTACCGTCTGATACAGGTCTTCTACAGCAACTAAGGGCCCCACCCAGATGGAGCACCGTAACTTTAGGCTGAGCAGAACCCAAACTGGATGGAAGCGGAAGACTGAGGATTGAGATTCCTTGAACACAACCTGTTACCTCTCACCAGCCAATCAGAGGAGGGTCACATATCCTGCAGTTGCCCCCTCCCCTGGAATTTTGCCCCAAGAACCACCCAGGATTCAGGTCTTTTGAGCATGAGCTACCCATTCTCCTTCTTGGCCCTGCAATAAACTTTTCTCTCCTTCAAATTCCAGCATTTTGGTTTGTTTGGCCTCCGTGTGCGTCAGGCACACAAACTTGAGTTCAACAACAAAATGACAATGGTGTCTACATTTCGATAAGTGTATGAGGTGCAAAGGCAGTGTTAACTTTGGTAAATTTGATAATTCCATGAATTACATTGTGGTCATTCTGTTCTTTTCATACTGTTTGTGGGGTTCTCAAGGCAAGAAGGCTGAAGTGGTTTGCCATTCCCTTCTCCAGTATACCACATTTTGGCAGAACTCTCCACCACGATCCATCCATCTTGGGTGGCCCACCCAAGGCTGTGGTCCATGTGATCAGTTTGGTTAGTTATCTGTGATTGTGGTTTTCACTGTGTCTGCCCTCTGATGGATGAGGATAAGAGGCTTGTGGAAGCTTCCGCATGGGAGGGACTAGTTGTGGAGAAAACTGGGTCTTGCTCTGGTGGACAAGTCCATGCTCAGTAAATCTGTAATCTTCCGCTGATGGGTGGGGCTATGTTCCCTCCCTATAGTCTGGCTTTGGCAGAGGTAACGGTGATCTCCTCCAAAAGGGCCTAGGCCAGCACACTGCACCTACCAGGACTGCTGCAGTCAGTGTCTCCAGCCCCATGGCAGGTACTGTGGGCCTACGCCTCCACCGGAGACTCCTGAACACTCGCAAGGCAAGGCTGGCTCGGTCTCTTGTGAGGTCACTGCTCTTTTCTCCTGGTGCACATGAGGTTTTGTTTGTGCCCTCCAAGAGTCTGTTTCCCCAGTCCTGACTCATCGCAGTATCTAAGCGGTAAAGGGTGTGACTGCTGCAACCTACTCTCACAGTAAATACATGTGTGCATGTACATGGAAAGACAGAAAGAGAGGGTGGGGTGGGGGAAGGGAGAGAAGAGGAAAACAGGTTGGGGGAGGGCATGCAGGCAAATGTAACAGAACGTTAGTTTAACATTTGGTCAATCTAGGTGAAGTGCGATATTCAGGAGTTCCCTATACTACATCTTATAACTTTTCTATAGAAGAAAAAAATTTTTCTCATCTAAAAAAAAACAAAATACACTGTACACTTGAAACACTGTAAAGCAACGATACTTCAATTTTAAACGATTAAAAAACAAAAAACAAGGAGCAGCAAACTAGAAAGGGTGCTGGAGGGGCTTTCTGAGGCAGTCAACCCAATGTAGACCACTGTCATTTTGTTGCTGAACCCAGTTCATGTGCCCAAAGCACAAGGAGGCCCAACAAACCAAGACACTGGAATCTGAAGAAGAGAAAAAGGTTTATCACAGACAAAAAGGCAAAAGGCAAAAGGCAAAAGCTGTGTTACCACACAGTGCAGGCGACAAGTGCTCACATTGCAGATCCCAAGTCACCCAGAAAGGCTAAAAGTGAGTCTGATATCTTTCAGTAAGTTTTGTTTAAGAAAACCTGTAAGTATCCTTTGAAATATATAGGAAAATAAATACAGTTACCTATTTTTTAAGTGTATAATCCACTTTTTTTTTCCTATTCTGCATATACAATAACTTTAAGCAACTCATACGAAAACTTCTCAAGAGACACTGCATGGTACACTCCACACGTGTGCAGCAACAACTCAAGCCAAATCAAAGCGAACACCCTGCAACCCGTCCCCCTGAGTTCATACAACAGGAGCCCCGCAGCACCTGGAAATGCCATCAACTTAAGGAAGCACCCCAGCCTTCTCGGCCTCTGGACCAGGATTGAGTTAATGCGGGGTCCAGAGGAAAACACAGGGATGGAGCCAGACAGCAAAATGTAAGCAGGACAACTTTACCCTCTCTTCTGTTCCTCAATACGCTGCCAGGAGGCCACTAGCAGATCTCGGCCATGTGCTCACCGTACAGAGGGCAACAAGCAGGAGCTGCGAGGAGCAGGGCTGGACACACAAGGTGGGAAGCTTTATGTTAAATTATTTTAGGGGATTTCAAGTTCTTGTAGCTCTGGAGAAAAATAGTTTTACCAGCACTGTAATGTTTTCTCTGGTTAATGAGACAAACGTAATTATGCAGTCTTCAGCTGTTTTGTTTAGTCATCTTTAATTGTAGGATACAGGTGTACTTTACACTGCTAGAAATACCAAGAATGCACACAGAAAACGATACACATAGGCTTCACTGAGCTGAAGACTTCATTGCAACTGTAAGTACAGTTTTTAGAAGCATGCAAGAGAGTTGCTTGTTATTGCTCTGTGGTGCTTTCCGATGTCCTCCAGAGTGGTTATTAAGCATTTTTTTCCCAACAGGCCCTTGTTTATGTATAGAGTGGGGAAGGAAATTAAAGTGGAAGGTTGTGTGTGAGGGTTTTAATTTTTATTTAAAAATCAAAATTTGTTTGACTTTAGAAAGTAAGAAGGCCACTGTTTTAAATGATGATCTCATGATTTTATGATGGGAGCTACAAGAACTTGAAATCCCCTAAAATAATTTAACTTTTAAACCATCTTTTACTTATGCTAATTATACAACATCTATAATATACAATCATGTTATATGAAGATAAACTACATTATTACAAAGGCTTTAGAGGTCATGAATAAATAAGTATACAAAACTCAGCTGAGGACTTCAAGGTTACACGGTTTCAGAAGCTGTGTCTATGGCTAAAATCTACTTCACTTAAACTTTCAGGATAACTCGTCCAGAAAAATAAAGTTTAATCCAGCCTGAAAGAAAACCTGAGCTCAAGCGTGTGCAGTATCTGTGTGCATACACAGAGAAGTCACCTATCTTTGAAGCCTGGGGTATAATTTCCATACAGGAAAACCTCCGGCTCAGGAGGTCTGACGAATGTCCTCTGTGGCGTGGCCACCACCACACGGAAGAACGGCCGCTTTCCATCACCCAGAGGAGTGTCCTCATGTCTCCAGAAAACAGGTCTCTCTCTGGTAGCCCCAGGCAGCCACTCAGCTCATCTCTGCTCTCAGAGCTCTGCCTTTACCAGAATGTTACATCAATGGAACCCCAGCAACACGAGCGCTTCATGTTCTCAATGGGCAGAATGCTTTGGAGACGCACCACTTTGCTGCCTATGTTGGTAGTTAATTCCTTCCTGTTGCTGCTGCTGAATAGGATTCCACTGCAGGGGTGGAGCCCAATCTGCTCATCCGTTTTCCAGCTGATGGGTATTCAAGTTGTTTTCCATTTTAAACGATTATGAATAAAGCTGCTATAAACATTCATGCACACGGACATAAATTTTCATTTCTCTTGGATAAATACCTCAAAATAGGATTACTGGATTGTACGATAAGTATATATTCAATTTTATAAGAAACTGCCAAATTGTTTTCTGAAGTGGTTATACTTTGCATTCTCACCAGCAAAGCAAGGGAGTCCTGCTTCACATCTTTGTCACTGGACACTGTCACCTCACACTGTCTAGTTTTAATGTTAACCATTCTTACCTGTGTTGCAATGGTACTTCAATGTGGTTGCTGTCTGCCCTTCCCCAATGATTAATGATGCTGGGCATCTGTCTGTGTGCTTACTCTTATCCATATGAAATGAACAAAATACCTCCTCAAACCTTTTGGCCGTATTTTCAATGGAAATTTTTACTGAGATCTTTTCTTTAAAACTGAAGTATAGGGACTTCCCTGGCTGTCCAGCAGTTAAGACTCGTGCAAGCCAAGCAGGGCGTGCAGGTTCAGTCCCTGGTCAGGGAACAAAGAGCCCACATGTCACATGGTCAGAAAACAGAGCTTTTTAAAAAACTGAAGTATAGTTGCTCTACAATATCTTCTAAGTCACAGGTATACAATACAGCAATTCACAATTTTTAAAGGTTATGCTCCATTTATAATTATTATAAAACACTGGCTATATTGCTCATTTTGCAACTTACTTTATACCTAATAGTCTGTACCTCGGAGAAGGCAATGGCACCCACTCCAGTACTCTTGCCTGGAAAAGCCCATGGATGGAGGAGCCTGATGGGCTGCAGTCCATGGGGTTGCACAGAGTCGGACACGACTGAGCGACTTCACTTTCACTTTTCACTTTCATGCATTGGAGAAGGAAATGGCAACCCACTCCAGCGTTCTTGCCTGGAGAATCCCAGGGACGGGGGAGCCGGGTGGGCTGCCGTCTCTGGGGTCACACAGAGTCAGACACAAGTGAAGCGGCTTAGCAGCAGAAGCACACTCCCACTCCTCTACTGTCCCTCCCCAATACCCTCTCTCCAGTGGTAACCACTAGCTTGTTCCCTGTAAGTCTGCTTTTTTTGTTGCTATATTCACTAGTTTGTTGTATTTTTAGGTTTCACATATAAGTAATAACATACAGCACTTGTCTTTCTTTGCCTTATTTCATTTAGCATAATACCTCCCAAGTTCATCCACCTTGCTGCAAATGTTCTTTTAAGAGACATCTACCCTTTGGGGAAACAGTGTCAGACTTTATTTTGGGGGGCTCCAAAATCACTGCAGATGGTGATTGCAGCCGTGAAATTAAAGAAAAGTTACGACCAACCTAGATGGCATATTTAAAAGCAGAGATATTACTTTGCCAACAAAGGTCCGTCTAGTCAAGGCTATGGTTTTTCCAGTGAAAATGTATGGACGTGAGTGTTGGACTGTGAAGAAAGCTGAGCGCTGAAGAATTGATGCTTTTGAACTGTGGTGTTGGAGAAGACTCCTGAGAGTCCCTTGGACTGCAAGGAGATCCAACCAGTCCATTCTAAAGGAGATCAGTCCTGGGTGTTCATTGGAAGGAATGATGCTGAAGCTCAAACTCCAGTACTTTGGCCACCTCATGCGAAGAGTTAACTCATTGGAAAAGACTCTGATGCTGGGAGAGATTGGGGGCAGGAGGGAAACGGGATGACAGAGAATGAGATGGCTGGATGGCATCATGGACTCTATGGACATGAGGGTCTGAGTGAACTCCGGGAGTTGGTGATGGACAGGGAGGCCTGGCGTGCAGCGATTCATGGGGTCTCAAAGAGTCGGACACGACTGAGTGACTGAACTGAACTGAGGCCCTTCAGAGTGTGAGTGAACGTCTGGCCTGCTGCCTCGCACACCATTCGTGCTGTGAGCTGTCTGAGGACATTTAGATGGGAACCTCAGCCTATGGAACAGAAGGTCAGCGCCTGGAATTAGGGTGAAGGTAGGCTCCTTAGCGGAGAAGGCAATGGCAACCCACTCCAGTACTCTTGCCTGGAAAATCCCATGGATGGAGGAGCCCGGCTGTAGTCCATGGGGTCGCTACTAGTCGGACACGACTGAGCGACTTCAGTTTGACTTTTCACTTTCATGCATTGGAGAGGGGAATGGCAACCCACTCCAGTGTTCTTGCCTGGAGAATCCCAGGGACGGTGGAGCCTGGTAGGCTGCCATCTATGGGGTCGCACAGGGTCGGACACGACTGAAGCGACTTAGCAGCAGCAGCAGCAGGCTCCTTAGCAGGGCCAGGATAGCCAGAGCTGCCAAGCCAAGCCTGGGAGCGGTCATTCCTATCCTGACCACCAGGGGTCGCGGTTGACCACTCCTGCCTTTCTCCCTGGTCCCAGAGCCCAGAGGCAGCCTGCAGAGTGCTTGGGGGATCCCGACATTCCCGCCAACTGCAAGATGGGAACACTTCCAGCAAGCCTGCATCTGAGGCTCTGACCTGGCTTTCCCAGATATGTTAAAGAAGAAAACTGGTAGATTTCCCCATCCTTCTGTGGGAATGTCTGCTGTTCATTTATCCACCCATCTGTCTCTGTTCATTCACGCTTCTGTCCATCCATTCATCATTCTCTCTGTCCATCTGTTCATTATTCCTTTATTTTCCATTTAATTTGCTCATGAATACACTTATCTGTCCTTTTATCCAGCCACCACCTGGCCACCGTCCATTCATCCTCCCATCCCCTCAATACCCAACCTCTGTCTACCTGCCCTCTATCTGTCCCACATGCGCAGAGACGGCTTGCTCAGCCTGGGGCTCCCCATGCAGGGAGGAGGCCCAGCTGCCGCTCGCGCTGCCCCTCTCCCGCAGGCTCACCATCTGGTGGGACCAGGGATATACCAGGCAATGGTAACATAAGATGATGTGTGTGGACAAAATTAGGATAGCAAAAATGTCACATTTCATTATTAATTTTTATATCATATTAGACCCCAAGGTTTTTCCACCTTCTGCATGGGGATTGACATTGGTGGAGAAGGCCTATGAATTAAACAAAAATGAGAGCCTTATGTTGCTTCTGGAAGGAAAATGGGGAAAGGGCCTCTGGTTCAACTTCAGCCTCATAGTCACTACTTTGATGACCTTGTATTGGAGCCCATGGGGTCTCTTAGTCAGCTGGCTCCCTGCTCCTCCCCAGGGTTTGCTGGGATGCTTTGATGAGAAGTTACCTGTTAAAAGACATCCCAGATCTTCCTCTCCAGCAATGGGAGCCTCTCGTCTCAGGCAGGTCCTGGCTTCGCTCTGTCACCCCAGGAACCCAGGCTGCGGAAGCACAAACCAACCCAGAGCCTGGAGCCTGTGAGCTGGGCTGCTTCCTTCGGTGGGCTGTTAGGGGAGGGTGAGGAGTGTAACCCAGGGTGGCAGGAAGGCTTCTTTTTTGTCATTTATTTTTACTTTTGGTTGCCCTGGGTCTTTGTTGGTGCACGTGGGCTTTCTCTGGTTGCACTGAGCGGGGGCTGTTCTTTGCTGCAGAAGAATACGCGCACAGGCTTCAGCAGCTGTGGCCCGTGGGCTTAGTTGCTCTGCGGCATGTGAAATCTCCCCAGACCAGAAACCGAACCCGTGTCCCCTGCGTTGGCAGGTGGATTTGAACCACTGGACCACCAGAGAAGTCCAGCGGGAAGGTTTCTTATGAGAGACGGCTTCTAGCTGAATAGAGAGGAGAGGGGAAGGGGGGAGGTTTGGGGGTAAAAGGAAGAGAGAGAGAGAGTGCAGACATGTGGGCTTGGGGAGGAAGATAGGGGAGGCAAGAGAGAAACCAGAGGGATAAGGGCCCCATCGTGGAGCTTGGCAGTAGGGAGGCACTGAAGCTCTTTGACCAGGTGAGTCCTCCATCTATCTGAGTGGTGTTTCCAAAGGGCCACTGGCAGTGGGTAGAGACAGGTTGGAGGGCCATCCAGGGAGGCATAGCCAGCTCTGGTCGTCCTTGGGTGGGCCTGAAATGATCCAGAGTTGTGCTGACAGGCGGGAGGGGCGAGGCTCAGAGGGGCGTCGGGAGGGGGAACCCATAGGATGGAAAGCCTGCCTGGCCACCAGGTGGGCGGGAGTCATCAAGCCTGATGGTGGGTCCTGAATGGTGGGGTGGCCTGTCTGTAACTGCGGCGGGGAACTCACAAAGGGAGATCAGGTCGTGTGTGTGCATCAGTTTTGCTGATGTAATCCTTTATTGGTGAACATTAATAAACTGTAAACTATAGAGAGTTCACAGGATATACACACAATTTAGCCAAAATTATAGAGCAAATCGCCATGTAACTCCCCCCCTCTGCCCCCCGAAACCTCCATCCTCCTTTCTCCACCCCACACCTTCCTGCACATCCTGATGTCTAGAGGCATCACTTCCTTACTAGGACTGACAATTTTACCACCTGTATCTGCATCTCTGAACAGCATAGTTTTGGTTTTCCTTATTTTGGAAGTTTATATAAACAGAATCCACGTTTCTTCACCTTACCATTACATTTGTGGGATTCATCTGTGTTGTTGGATGTAAACACATTTTATTCAAGTTCATTGCTGTATGCTATTTCAGCACGGAACAGCACTACAGCCCTGAACCCTTTCTCCTGTGGACGAATGTTTGGGATGTTTGTAGGCTGAGGTATTGTAAGCGATGAGTGTTCTTGTATGTACGTAGAGGTGTGTGTTAATGTTTGTGTTGCTCCAAGCTATGTATCTAGGAGTGGAATTTCTGGGCTACAGGTCATCTGCGTCTTCAACTTTACTAGACTATGCCATTTTTCTGAAGTGGTTGAGCAAATTTTCAGTTCCACTCTGCTCGGAGGAGTATCCCTGTGGCTCTCTGGTGCCACACGTGCGTGCCTGCTAAGTCGCTTCAGTTGTGTCCGAATCTTTGCGATCCTATCTATGGATTCTAGCCCACCAGGCTCCTCTGTCCATGAGATTCTCTAGGCATGAAACCTGGAGTGGGTTGCCATGCCCTCTTCCAGGGGATCTTCCTGATCCAGGGATTGAACCTGTGTCTCTTAAGTCTCTTGCACTGGCAGTGGTTTCTTTACCACTGGCACCACCTGGGAAGCCCTTGCTTAATCTGCTGGGTGTGTGGTGGTATCTCATTGTTACTGTAAGTTGCATTTCCAAGGCAATTGAATGAGGCAGAGCATCTCTTCATATATTTATTGGCTGGTTGGATTCGTCCCTCCCCTTTTAAAAGCATCTGTTTAAATCTTTTGCCTGTTTTCTATTGGGTTGTTTGTAACATATGCCCCTGGTGCCAGCATCCCTCTAATTTTGGCCATTGTGCAGGGTACAAAGCTCCCACTGCTAGAGAGCCAGTCTGTCAACATTCTATCCAGGGTCTTTTCCAACACCGTGGAAAAAACTGGAATGAGGGCATGATAGCTGATGGATGGGCACCCCAGCTCCTGACCTTCACAGAGACCGCTCTCGACTGTCTCAGGGTCCTGGAGGTCCCACCGCCTACAGCAGCGACCTTGATAACGTCCTGGCATTTGGATGTCCACCTGCCCTGTCTCACTCTCTCTACCCCTCACTCCTGCCTTGATCATCATCTTCTAGACACCCAAGCCCTTGTCTGAGTCTCCCTTCTCCTCTTGTTCTTATTGATTTTTAGGGGGTATTTATATGTTCTGGATATGACTTTTTTGTCGGTTATATTATTGCAATTATATTCTCCCACTTGGTGATCTTATTCACTTTTCTCCCCTACAGCCTTTTAAAAAAACAGTTACTTTTGGCCGTGCTGGTCTCCACTGCTCCATGGGCTCCTCTCTAGCTGCAGAGAGTGGGGGCGCTCTCTGCTGTGGTGCAGACGGCTCTCATTGGGGTGACTTCCCTTATTACGGTTCCTGGGCTTTAGAGCTCGGACTCCGTAGTTGCGGCACGTGGGCTTAGTTGCTCCGTGGCATATGGGATCAGGGATCAAACCTGTGTCTCCTGCATTGGCAGGTGGATTCCTTATCACTAAGCCACCAGGGAAGCCCCCACCCCCCACCCCACCCATTGTCTTTTTATGAACAGAAATTCTTCAGCTTATTATGTTCTAGGTGATTAAATATTTATCTAATGGCCAGTGCTTTTTGTGTTAAATTCTTCCCTGACTCAAAGTCAGGAGGATATCTTTCTAAATCATTGCCAAGAAGTTTTGTAGCTTTTCGCTGTCGGGTCTTTGAATATACCTGCAGTTGATTTTTGTGGCTTGTATGTGTTAGGGCTGAACTTTGTTTTTGTTTTTTCCTCCTGTGGAAACCCAGCTGTCTGAACACCATTCATATAAACGCCAGCCTTTCCTTGATGTTCAGAAACACCAGCTCTGTTGTAAATCAGGCAGCCACATATGTGTGGAACTGTTGGTGAGTGCTCTGGTTTATTTCTTCATGTCCCAATTAAATTTTAGAACTGTATCTGAATTGTGTGCATTTCTGGTTAGATTTATTTCTAGCCACGTGATCTATTTTTGAAGTGTTGTAAATGATGGTGGTTATATTAGTTATCTATTAACATGTAACAAATTATCCCCAAACTCAGTGGCAAAACCTCAAACATTTATCATCTCCAGTTTTTATGGATTATACACCTAGCTGGTGGCTCTGCCTTAAGGTGTTTTATGAGGTTGCAGTCAAGTTGATGGCTAGGGCTGTGGACTTACTTTTTTTGGTGTACAATTTCAATAGTTTCTAGTATTAGGTGGGCCCAAAAGTTCATTTGGGTTTTTTCCATAAGATCTGGTTGTGCAGAATTGTGCAGCCATCACCACAGTCAATTTTAGAATATGTTCATTACCCCAAGAAAGAAACCTCATGCCCATTACCTCATTTCCGTTTCACCCAAACTTCTAGCATCAAGCAACCATTGATCTACTTTCTGTCTGCATAAATTTGCCTATTCAGTACGTTTCATAGAAATGGACTTATGCAATCTGTGGCCTTTATAAATGGTTTCTTTCACCTAGTACATTTTCAAGGTTTTTCCATGTTGTAGCATGCATTCCTCTTTATCGATGAATAATATATCATCATGTGGACATGCCACACTTTTATTTATTCTTTAATCTGTTGGTGAATATTTTGCTTTTCTTCCACATCGCTAATAATGCTGCTATGGGTACTCAAAGCTTTTGTGTGAATATACATTTTCAGTTCTTTTGAGTGTATACCTAGGATTGAAATCGCAAAGTCATACTATAAGTCCATGTACTAGGGCTGTGGTCTCATCTAAAGGCTTTGATTCCCATGATGAAAAGCTGGTGGAAGAGGCTCAGTTCTTGTCTTCTTTGAAGAAAGAATTCAGCAAAGAGACCAATATTGTGAAAAAGTGAAAAGCATTGTTTGTGTGGAAGAAGTAAAGTATGTGTGGAAAAAACAATACAGGTGTGCAAAGGCACAGAGGCAGCCTCGAGGTGAGTAGCCCAATAGAGGCAGCTTAGGTGGCTTATATAGAGGCAGTTTCCACTTGTTTTGTTTTCCTAGCCGATCATCTCCATATTTGGTCCAGGTGTCGCCATGCATCTCTCAGCCAGATGGATTCCAGCAGGTGTCTTCTTCATCCTTTCATCCTTCTCCAAGACTGAAGGCCTTTTCTGTGCATGCGTCTGGCTGGGAAATCCACAAGAATGCATTCAATTCAAGACCCAATCCTCCCACTGGCATCCCATTTTGAAATGTCAGCAGGAGACCAGCTGCAGCTGCCCAGCCTGGGGCCAATCTTCCTCCTACCTCGGCTTGACTTGTGAAGGGGACCAGTAGGGCTGCCTCATGACATGACAGCTGGCTTCCCCAGGAGGGAAGTAATTTGAGAGGCAGAGAGAACACCCAAGATGGGAGCTGCAGCCTTTTAATAACCTAATGTCAGAAATGACATGTCATGATTTCTGCTATGTTCTATTCATTAGAATATAGATCATAAAGAAAGATGAGCACTGAAGAATTGATGCTTTTGAACTGTGGTGTTGGAGAAAACTCTTGAGAGTCCCTTGGACAGCAATGAGATCCAACCAGTCAATCTTTAAAAAAAAAAAAATCAAACCTGAATACTCATTGGAAGGACTGATGCTGAAGCTGAAGCTCCAATACTTTGGCCACCTGATGCAAAGAGTTGACTCATTGGAAAAGACCCTGATGTTGGGAAAAATTGAAGGCAGGAGGAGAAGGGGATGACAGAGATGAGATGGTTGGATGGCATCACTGACTCAATGGACATAATTCTGAGCAAATTCCAGGAGATGGTGAAGGACAGGGGAGCCTGGCATGCTGTAGTCCATGGGGTCACCAAGAATCGGACACGACTGAACGACTGAACTGAAGTTACTAAGTGCAGCCCACACAAGAGGAGGGGATTACATAAAGGCATGATAGCAGGAAGCCAGAATCATTTTGGACCATCATATAATGAATAGAACCTGTTACTGTGACTTTTTAAATTTTTTATTTTCTAATTGTGGCTACTATATAGTATTACCGGAGAAGGCAATGGCACCTCACTCCAGTACTCCTGCCTGGAAAATCCCATGGACGGAGGAGCCTGGAAGGCTGCAGTCCATGGAGCCGCTGAGGGTTGGACACGTCTGAGCAGCTTCACTTTCACTTTTCACTTTCATGCATTGGAGAAGGAAATGGCAACCCACTCCAGTGTTCTTGCCTGGAGAATCCCAGGGACGGGGGAGCCTGGTGGGCTGCCGTCTATGGGGTCGCACAGAGTTGGACACGACTGAAGTGACTTAGCAGCATATAGTATTCATAATGATGTTTTAACATTGTTTTTGTATCCTGCAAACTTACTGAACTCTATTGTTAATTCTAATAGATTGCCAATTTTTTTAATAGTTTTTCAATTTTTAAAAATATACTCATCATCACATCTATGAATGGTGAGGTTTTTTTTGATGCTTGTCTGTCTTATCTCACTTCCTTTTCTTATTGCACAGGCTAGATCTTGACAGAACAACACAGAACTGGCATAGTAATAGCAAGCTTCCTTATCTTGCTACCAAACTCAAAGGGAAAGTTTTTGACAGTTTCACCCTGAAGTATAATATTTGCTGTAAGTTTTTTTCAGTATGTACCCTTTATCAGATTTAGGAAGTTCCTTATATTTCTAGGTTCCTAAGATTTTTTTTTTTCCAGCACACTGCATAATTTATTTTGCACACTATAGAGCACCTTAGCCATCATAGGCGTTATCTACCATTCTTTTGTCATGGTAGGGGACACAGGTAGAAAAGGGAGACTTTTCTTCTTTTGGGGTTAGTCATAGCCACCTTTAAAGGATCTAAGCTTATTTTAAAAACCCAAGTCAGGGGACTTCCCTGGGGACGCAGTAGACAAGAATCCACCTGCCAATGCAGGGGACACAGGCCCGATCCCTGGTCTGGGAAGGTCCCACACGCTGAGGAGCAATTAAGCCTGCAAGATTTTTTTTTTTTAAACATGAATGGACCAGAACAAAACCGGTCGGGGTAAACGGCTACGAGGAGACCGACCAGGAACTTATTGGGAACTAGATTTCACCGAGGTACGACCTGGGAGATACGGCTATAAATATTTACTGGTTTTTATAGATACCTTCTCAGGGTGGGTGGAAGCTTTCCCCACCAAAAATGAAAGTGCAGCAACAGTAGCCAAAAAGATCTTAAAAGAGATTTTCCCGCGCTTCAGAGCGCCAAAGATGTTAGGATCAGATAATGGGCCAGCTTTTACTGCCCTAGTGAGTCAGAAAGTAGCTAGGTTTTTGGGGACCGATTGGAAGTTACACTGTGCCTACAGACCCCAGAGTTCAGGACAGGTGGAAAGAATAAATAGAACTCTAAAAGAGACCCTAACTAAATTGTCCTTGGAGACTGGCGGTACTGACTGGACGGTGCTCCTTCCCCTGGCCTTGTTCCGAGTAAGAAACACCCCCTCTTGTTTCGGTCTCTCCCCCTTCGAGATCCTGTACGGGGCACCTCCCCCTATATTGTCTCTCAGAGAGGGATTTGATCCCCGCAGTTTTAATAATGGTAATCTGTGTGCTAGGCTGAAGGGACTCCAGCTGGTTCAGAAGGAGGTGTGGACTCAACTCGCTGCAGCCTACCAGCCTGGCACCCCAGGGGAGGCCCATCCGTTCCAAGTAGGAGACGCCGTCTATGTCAGACGACATCGGCAGCACAACTTGGAGCCCAGGTGGAAGGGACCCTATGCCGTGCACGAACTGCCACAGTATATAAAATCAATAACGACATAGATTTATGGGATTGGGCACCTAAAGGGACACTTGAATGTCCAGAATGTCGAGGACAACACCCTCCAATTTTGTCAGTTAACACTGTTCCCACTTACCAAACTGGAATCTGGAAACTCTTAGCTGCATTCGATTATGGTTTAGGATTGTATTTACAGCCCAATATTAGTGGAAGCAAATATGGAAATGTTGGAATTGCTCACAGATATCCCCGAGCTTGTGTACCTTTTCCATTTATGTTAATTCAAGGATATGTAAATATTATGTTTTCTTCTAGCGTCTACCATATAAATTGTACTGATTGTGTGCTTACCAATTGTATTCGGGGAGTAANCCCCCTCTTGTTTCGGTCTCTCCCCCTTCGAGATCCTGTACGGGGCACCTCCCCCTATATTGTCTCTCAGAGAGGGATTTGATCCCCGCAGTTTTAATAATGGTAATCTGTGTGCTAGGCTGAAGGGACTCCAGCTGGTTCAGAAGGAGGTGTGGACTCAACTCGCTGCAGCCTACCAGCCTGGCACCCCAGGGGAGGCCCATCCGTTCCAAGTAGGAGACGCCGTCTATGTCAGACGACATCGGCAGCACAACTTGGAGCCCAGGTGGAAGGGACCCTATGCCGTGCACGAACTGCCACAGTATATAAAATCAATAACGACATAGATTTATGGGATTGGGCACCTAAAGGGACACTTGAATGTCCAGAATGTCGAGGACAACACCCTCCAATTTTGTCAGTTAACACTGTTCCCACTTACCAAACTGGAATCTGGAAACTCTTAGCTGCATTCGATTATGGTTTAGGATTGTATTTACAGCCCAATATTAGTGGAAGCAAATATGGAAATGTTGGAATTGCTCACAGATATCCCCGAGCTTGTGTTCCTTTTCCATTTATGTTAATTCAAGGATATGTAAATATTATGTTTTCTTCTAGCGTCTACCATATAAATTGTACTGATTGTGTGCTTACCAATTGTATTCGGGGAGTAAAGAAGGGGGAACAAGTTTTAGTTGTAAAACAACCAGCTTTTGTAATGCTACCGGTAGAAATAACTGACTCTTGGTATGATGAAACTGCCTTAGAATTGCTACATAAAATTAATAATGCTCTTAGTAGGACTAGACGAGAGATAGGACTTATTATTCTAGGAATAGTCTCTTTAATCACTCTTATAGCAACTGCTGTTACTGCTTCTGTGGCACTCGCACAATCTGTTCAAGATGCCGCTGTAGTTGATTCCTTGTCTCATAATGTTACTAGGGTAATGGGAACTCAGGAAGATATAGATAGAAAAATAGAAGACAGATTATCTGCTTTGTACGATACTATAAAAATTATTGGAGAAGGAGTCAAAAGTATTAATTTTAGAATGAAAATACGATGTCATGCAAACTATAAATGGATTTGTGTCACTAGGAAACCTTATAATGATTCAGACTTCCCTTGGGATAGAGTTAAAAATCATTTACAAGGAATCTGGTTCAATTCTAATGTATCTATTGACCTGTTACGATTACATAATGAAATTCTTGATATTGAAGATGCTCCTAAAGCAACTTTAAATATAGCTGAAATGGCTGACAACCTTGTAAAAAATTTGTTTTCCAACTTCCCTAGCCTTCATTCTTTGTGGAAAAGCAGTATTAGTTCTGAAAGCAAGTAGTAGTCTTAATAATTTTTACCATTTTGTCTAGGAGTCCTTGTATAACACACACAAAGGTGGTCAAAATCCCAGCAAGACAGCTAGGGAAGAGTTAAAATGTTGGGAAGCCTGGGTGGTAGAACAAGATTTAGTTAAGAAATAAGTATGGGATATGGGATTGGAAGAGTAACAGTGCATTACAGAATACAGCAAACTCATGTAAGATGGCATTGAGAGGGAATATTCTTTTCTTTTCACGAAAAAGTCCTTTTGACAAAAGTTTCCCAATATTTTATGATAAAAAGACAATATTAAATGAGAATCACTGCTTCAGGAACTTAATCAGTTGAGTTCAGCTCAGCTGCTTACTTTGCGACTCCATGGACTGCAGCATGCCAGGCTTCCCTGTCCATCACCAACTCATGGGGCTTACTCAAACTCGTGTCCATTGAGTCAGTGATGCCATCCAACCATCTCTCCCTCTGTTGTCCCCTTCTCCTCCCACCTTCAATCTTTCCCAGCATCGAGGTCTTTTCAAATGAGTCACTTCTTCACATCACATGGTCAAAGTATTGGAGTTTTAGCTTCACCATCAGTCCTTCCAATGAATATTCAGGACTGATTTCCTTTAGGATGACATCATGAGGGAGGCGGGATGGGGCACAGGAGAGATGCTGAGCTGGAAGTCAAGAGACTGGGGTTTCATCTCTGTTATGTTCAACTGCATGACCTCGGGTAGTTCAGTTCGGTCACACGACCCCATAGGCTGCAGCACACCAGGCTTCCCTGTCTATCACCAACTCCCAGAGCTTCCTCAAACTCATGTCCATCCAGTTGGTGATGCCATCCAACCATCTCATCCTCTGTCATCCCCTTCTCCTGCCCTCAATCTTTCCTAACATCAGGGTCTTTTCCAATGAATCAGTTCTTCATATCAGGTGGCCGAAGTATTGGAGCTTCAGCATCAGTCCTTCCAATGAATATTCAGGACTGATTTCCTTTAGGATGGACTGGTTGGATCTCTTTGCAGTCCAAGGGACTCTTAAGGGTCTTCTCCAACACCACAGTTCAAAGGCATCAATTGATCAGTGCTCAGCTTTCTTTGTAGTCCGACTCTCACATCCATATGTGATGACTGGAAAAACCATAACTTTGACTAGATGGACCTTTGTTAGCAAAGTAATATCTCTGCCTTTTAATATGCTGTCTAGGTTTGTCATAGCTTTTCTTCCAAGGAGTAAGTCTCTTTTAATTTCATGGCTGCAGTCACCATCTGCAGTGATTTTGGAGCCCCCCAAAATAAAGTCTGTCACTGTTTCCATTGTTTCCCCATCTATTTGCCATGAAGTGATGGGATTGGATGCCATGATCTTAGTTTTCTGAATGTTGAGTTTCAAGCCAGTTTTTTCACTCTTCTCTTTTACTTTCCTCAAGAGCCTCTTCAGTTCCTCTTCACTTTCTGCCATAAGGGTGGTGTCATCTGCATATCTGAGGTTGTTGATATTTCTCCTGGCAATCTTGATTCCAGCTTGTGCTTCATCCAGCCTGGCATTTCACATGATGTACTTTGCATATAAGTTAAATAAGCAGGGTGACAATATACAGCCTTGATGTACTCCTTTCCTGATTTGGAACCGGTCCATTGTTCCATGTCCGGTTCTAACTGTTGCTTCTTGACCTGCATATGGATTTCTCAGGAGGCAGGTAAGGTGGTCTGGTATTCCCATCTCTTAAAGAATTTTCCAGTTTCTTGTGACCCACACAGTTAAAGTCTCTGGAGTAGTCAATAAAGCAGAAGTAGGCTTTTTCTGGAACTCTCTTGCTTTTTCAATGATCCAACACATGTTGGCAATTTGATATCTGGTTCTTCTGCCTTTTCTAAATTCAGCTTGAACATCTGGAAGTTCACGGTTCACATACTTTTGAAGCCTGGCTTGGAGAATTTTGAGCATTACTTTGCTAGTGTGTGCAGTGCTAAGTCACTTCAGTCATGTCCGACTCTTTGAGACCTTATGGACTAGAGTCTGCCAGGGTTTTCTCTCCATGGGGTTTTCCAGGCAAGAATACTGGAGTAGATTGCCATTTCCTTCTCCTGCTAGTGTGTGAGATGAGTACAATTGTGCGGTAGTTTGAACAGTCTTTAGCATTGTCTTATTTTGGGATTGCAATGAAAATTGACCTTTTCCAGTCCTGTGGCCACTGCTGAGTTTTCCAAATTTGCTGGCATATCGAGTGCAGCATATAAACAGCATCATATTTTAGGATCTGAAATAACTCAGCTGGAATTCCATCACCTTTGCTACCTTTGTTTGTAGTGATGCTTCCTAAGGCCCACTTGACTTTGCATTTCAGGATGTCTGGCTCTAGATGAGTGATCTAAATGAGTGACTGTGGTTTTCTGGGTCATTAACATCTTTTTTGTGTAGTTCTTCTGTGTATTCTTATCACCTTTTCTTAGCCTCAGGTAACTAGACCTCAACTTCTACATCTTTAAAATGATGGATGGGACTTGGTTCCTGCCAGCCAAAATGTCCTACTTACCTAAGCCCTGGGTTTCTCCCTTACTGAGTTCTCTCAGCACACAGGGCTAAAGAATCGCTAGCTAGAGCTCTCTGAGGAGAGAAGGGACCAAGTCAACAACTCTCATTTCCATTTCCTCTCTGATTGGAAAGGCCAAGCATCAAGGTCCAGAGAGTAAACGGAGTTCCCTTTGACTCTGTCCTTCACATGTGGCTGAGCCCCAGAGTGGACATGATTTATACAGGGTGGGCCCCAGAGACTCTGAGCTGTGAATTCAAAATCTCAGTATTCTGCCGAGCTCCCTGGCTCCAGTCTGGCTCTCTCCAAGCTGCTGGCATCCTCGACAGGAAAATTAATTGCTGTTGTCATTCTGCCTTTTGTTCCAGTCTATATACCAGGAATAAGATATCTGAATGACATTAAATAACCTGTATATAGAAGCCCTTTCTAAGAGCCAGCACAGTAAGCACAGAGAGATGGGCTCCAGGGATGAGAGAGAGCCAAGAACAGCTCTTGCGGGTATCCATCTGGTCTCCACGCAAAGGGATCCTGCCCAGATGGACATACAATGGGATAGGGACCTTCATGCTTCCCTGGGAAGTGGAGCCTGGTGATCCAGCCTGGCAAGCAAACAGAAACCCCTCACCCTTCCGAGGGACTGCACCTCACCACATGCTGTCTACTATCCTGGTTTGAATTCTTTCTCTCTTGATTCAGTGGCTCTAAGCAAGCTAACTCAGGTTCTGACTCAGTAGCTATATACCATGGACCTGCCTGGGGCTGAGGAGTCCATGGTTCCAGCACTGAATGAGCCAAATTCAGAAAGGCCCCCGAGTCAGCACAGGTGAGTCACCCGGTACTCCTGCCAGCTCCGACTACATTCTCCTGCTGATAGCAGAGTTAATCATTATCAGCGTGAGGCTTATACAATGTTTAGCCTCAACAGCCAAGGCCATACTTGGAACAACCTTAGGAAAATAAAGGCACGTGCACGCACACACACACAGGTCTAACTCCATTCTTTTATAGATGAGGATGCTGTTGCTCTGGGAGGGACGGTGAACTGCCCAAGTTTAAGAGTCCTAGGGCCTATAAACTGGGTCCGTGGACTCCCAGTCCAGTGCTGTTTTTACTACATCATCCTGCCACTGTGTAACAAAATCCCATGTTCTAGAACCTATGAAATAGTAAAACCCAAGTTCCTGTCCCAGCCTGGCCTGCCAGTTGAGCTGGGGGCGCTGGTGAGGACAGAAGTTCGCTCTTCACTCTTGCATTCTGGGAGAAAATTCCCAGTTTTTTGGAGTCTGTCTACTTGTGGTCTTAATTACTTGTGTGTACGAGGTCTTGCAATCTGTGCCTGGGGATTCTTTGAATTGTAGGTTAATATTCAACTAGCTGGAACAATCTTCAGAAGGAGGCTCGTGGTAATTAAGTTGGCTAGAGAACACTTCAAACTAACTTTTTATGGCACACAAGTACTGTAAATTATCAGGACAGGGAAGACTGATCCCTTAACAGTGCTTCTTGGGAGTCACGAGGGACCGTGCACCTCTCTCCTTCCAAGGGGCTGGAGGACTGCAGATTGTGGGGGTAGAAGAAAAGGGCAGAAAAGGGAGAGTAGATGTATGCTGGACTGGGAGGCTGTTAGGCAGATGTTTATCAGTAACTCAAGACTATTTTCCCCAAGACCAAGGAACCCTGGCCTGAGAGGAGGGGTGTCAGAGTAGAAGGAAGTGGGCAGAGCGCAGGCATTTCAGAAGCAGAGGCTCGAGCCACTGAACAGAATCTAGTGAGTGAAAATTCTGGGTCATATTTGGCCTTATAAACAAAGGGGAGAGAAAAAAAGGAGGCTTGAAAGACTTTGCACAAAGTGGCAGATATTTTAAAAAGTAATTTTTTGTTCAGTGCCGAACAATCTGTGTATTTTAGACTGCTGCTGCTACTGCTGCTGCTAAGTCGCTTCAGTCGTGTCCGACTCTGTGTGACCCCATAGACCGCAGCCCAAAAGGCTCCCCCGTCCCTGGGATTCTCCAGGCAAGAACACTGGAGTGGGCTGCCATTTCCTTTCTATTGTATCATGCATGACAAACCAACCATTAGACCATAGACCAACCATAGACTATGAGGTTTGTCACAGTGATTTGCTACTAATGTAGTACAAAGCTGGTGAATAATTTATTTTTCATACTAAATAACAGTGTGTCAAGATTGTAAGTGCCTGATAACTCCCATCTGTGTGACTTGCATTCCTAGATGTTTTCCTAAATGATGGTGCGGGGGGTGGGAGCAGAGGCGGGGGAATGTGGGGCACCATCACCAGGAGTCACTGAAATGGCCTGAAACCCATGGGCAACTTCTCCTGGGCCCAGCCCATATGAACAGTGTATGCCACTGTGTCTCAGTGGACTAAAGATTAGAATACTGCTCCCATGGATGTGGTCAGATGGGGAGCCTTAGGTGTGGCCACAGGGGTGGGGCAGAAGGTAGAGGGAGGGAATTCCTCAGCTAAAGCTCTGGGGTCCCAGCAGCTCGCTCTGTGGCATGATGTGGATGGGCATGAATCCAAGTATTGCATTTTGGACTCTTTCGTTGACTATGAGTGCTACCCCATTTCTTCTAAGGGATTCAGATGTGTATAAGAGACAGCATATGAACAGTGTATGCCACTGTGTCTCAGTGGACTAAAGATTAGAATACTGCTCCCATGGATGTGGTCAGATGGGGAGCCTTAGGTGTGGCCACAGGGGTGGGGCAGAAGGTAGAGGGAGGGAATTCCTCAGCTAAAGCTCTGGGGTCCCAGCAGCTCGCTCTGTGGCATGATGTGGATGGGCATGCGCTTCACAGGGCTGGCAGGAGCCGTCACAGGCGGTGGGTCTCCCATAGCTGGTATGGAAACCATGCCAGGTACAGCCAGACCTGCCCTATCCCTCTCTCCAGCAACTCCAGCCTCTGTAGTCAGCTCAGGACAGATGCTCCCAGGAGCTGCTCTGAACAGATGTGGCCACCTTGAGATTTCAGAGGATCATGAGGGAGCAATGAAGAGGGGGGAAGAGAGGAGGAAGGGGGCCCAAGCGGGGGTAGCTGGAGT